>CM057163.1:28158774-28182663 GCA_029962745.1 Echinometra lucunter | reverse complement strand
CCCTCGCTCTACAAACATCCACATAGTCGCTTTCGTGGGTATTTCTGTGAGCCGCAGCGGACCGATTCAAACACCCCACCCCCCCCCTTTACCTTAGTCCCATATATATTACACGTGGAGTATATGGGATGGACTTCCTCTGGGAAAAAGTGGTCCGCTATGGCCGTAGGCACATAACTTTTAATGAAATATAATTTTTCGATGATTAGACCCTCCTCTACAATACCCACATAGTCGCTTCGTGGGGTATTTCTGTGAGCCGCAGCGGACCGATTCAACAACCCCCCCCCCCTCTTTACCTTACTGTCCCATATATATTAACGTGGAGTATATGGGATGAATTCCTCTGGGAAAAGTGGTCCGCTATGGCCGTAGGCAAATAACTTTTAATGAAATATTAATTTTTTCGATGGACTTATACCCTCCTCTACAACATCCACATAGTCGCTTTCGTGGGTATATTCCTGTGAGACCGCAGCGGGACCGATTCAACATATCCACACCCCACCCACCACCCCCCCTTTACCTTAGTCCATATATATTACACGTGGAGTATATGGGATGACTTCCTCTGGGAAAAGTGGTCCGCTATGGCCGTAGGCAAATAACTTTTAATGAAATATAATTTTTTTCGATGGATTAGACCCTCCTCTACAACATCCACATAGTCGCTTTCGTGGGTATTTCCTGTGAGCCGCAGCGGACCGAGTCAACACAACCCCCCCCCCCCCTTTACCTTAGTCCCATATATATTACACGTGGAGTATATGGGATGACTTCCTCTGGGAAAAAGTGGTCCGCTATGGGCCGTAGGCAAATAACTTTTAATGAAATATAATTTTTTCGATGGATTATACCTCCTCTACAACATCCACATAGTCGCTTTCGTGGTATTTCCTGTGAGCCGCAGCGGACCGATTCAAACACCCCCCCCCCCTTTACCTTAGTCCCATATATATACACGTGGAGTATATGGGATGACTTCCTCTGGGAAAAAGTGGTCCGCTATGGCCGTAGGCAAATAACTTTTAATGAAAATATAATTTTTTCGATGGATTAGACCCTCCTCTACAACATCCACATAGTCGCTTTCGTGGGTATTTCCTGTGAGCCGCAGCGGACCGATTCAAACACCCCCCCCCCCCCCCCCTTTACCTTAGTCCCATATATATTACACGTGGAGTATATGGGATGACTTCCTCTGGGAAAAGTGGTCCGCTATGGCCGTAGGCAAATAACTTTTAATGAAATATAATTTTTTCGATGGATTAGACCCCTCCTCTACAACATCCACATAGTCGCTTTCGTGGGTATTTCCTGTGAGCCGCAGCGGACCGAGTCAAACACACCCCCCCCCCCCTTTACCTTAGTCCCATATATATTACACGTGGAGTATATGGGATGACTTCCTCTGGGAAAAGTGGTCCGCTATGGCCGTAGGCAAATAACTTTTAATGAATATAATTTTTTCGATGGATTAGACCCTCCTCTACAATATCCAACTAGTCGCTTTCGTGGGTATTTCCTGTGAGCCGCAGCGGACCGAGTCAAACACCCCCCCCCCCCCCTTTACCTTAGTCCCATATATATTACACGTGGAGTATATGGGATGACTTCCTCTGGGAAAAGTGGTCCGCTTATGGCCGTAGGCAAATAACTTTTAATGAAATATAATTTTTTCGATGGATTATACCCTCCTCTACAACATCCACATAGTCGCTTTCGTGGGTATTTCCTGTGAGCCGCAGCGGACCGAGTCAAACAACACCCCCCCCCCCCCTTTACCTTAGTCCCATATATATTACACGTGGAGTATATGGGATGACTTCCTCTGGGAAAAGTGGTCCGCTATGGCCGTAGGCAAATAACTTTTAATGAAATATAATTTTTTCGATGAATTAGACCCTTCTCTACAACATCCACATAGTCGCTTTCGTGGGTATTTCCTGTGAGCCGCAGCGGACCGAGTCAAACAACCCCCCCCCCCTTTACCTTAGTCCCATATATATTACACGTGGAGTATATGGGATGACTTCCTCTGGGAAAAGTGGTCCGCTATGGCCGTAGGCAAATAACTTTTAATGAAATATAATTTTTTCGATGGATTAGACCCTCCTCTACAACATCCACATAGTTGCTTTCGTGGGTATTTCCTGTGAGCCCTTGCGGACCGATTCAAACATTCCCCCTCAATCCCTACCTAATTGCGGTCTAGAATGAAAATAGTGCTTCAAAAATTTTAAAAATGATGTCATTATTTATGAAAAAATGTGCTTTGTAATGGTCAATGGTGGAAATTTTTTGATTTGTCCTTTTTGGGTTTTTAAAAGATTATTTTCTGGATTATTTCCCTGAAATCACATATTCTGCACCACTCCTCAAATTGGCTTTCCGGCTGGATTCCGGCCTACTTCCATCCAGTCAGCAGATGCAACTTGCTACTAGTAACAAGTGTTAAACTCTTTTCAGACATTCTTAGATTTTAATAAATTAACCCATTGATGAAAATGAAATCATTTATCATTGTCTATTAATCTTCACAAAAATATTTTGTATAGGAGCTTAATACCTTTTGAAATGTAAAATTGCTTTTAGAATGATTTCTATTCTTAAAATAGACTTTAAAACAAACATTTCTCTGTCATGTCTATTTAACATTGAGCCTCGGATAAGGTCATTCACTAACAAGATGGCCGCGCCCTCTGATGCAAAAACAAGTTTCCAAAGGCGAGGAAAATCCAAGAATGTCTGTGTACGAGGAACTCGACCATCTTTACACAATGGTCAACTGCTTGTTTCTACTGGTGTCCCATCACTTGATCACTTACTCGGTATGAAAATTAGGATAATGCATTAAAATCATCTTTTCCTTTTTGCCACTGCATGCATGGAATAATTGTAATCTTACTAGGCCTACACAAAGCCTAACTGTTAGATCTAACGTTAGACTCTACACTACAGCCACACGCGTGTATGGCGCGCCGTTTAGTAAACAGGGCTGCCTTTCACGAAACCGTCATAAGTCTAAGTTCATGGACAACCCATTGAAACGCGTGTTAATTCTACAACACGCGTTTCAGTGGGATGTCCAAGAAGTTAGACTTATGACGGTTTTCGACTTTCGTGAAACGCAGCCCAGAGTTTTTCACGAAAAACACCGTTTATCGAGCGAAAAACGGTGTTTATCGACTGATAAACAGAGTTTTTGATGAAAAACACTGTTTATCACTTGAATCACACTGTTTTTTGCCGATAGACAATGTCATGAATATATATCGAGAAAAACTCTGTTTATCAACTAACAAAGTTAGAAAACAGTTAAATTCTGTTTCTTCTTCTTCTTCTTCCTGTCCACATCAGGGGGCTGTTTCATGAAACCGTAATCTAACTTCTTGGACATCCCATTGAAACGTGTGTTGTAGACAGGTAGAGTTAACCCATTCGTGACAGGAATTATTCAAAGCCTAATCATTGCTAATTTGATCAGCTTTTATTTCTTCAAATTGGCAACACCATTTTTATTTTATTGCTGCATTTTATTTATAAAAAGTCATGTATCAGAAATGAATAGGCCTATAAATTGACAGAAATTATGATAAGTTAAAAATTTGCCAATTTGCAGGGGAAAACGGTGATTTTAAACTTTCTGTCACATTGCCAATTTAAGGATTTTAATGCTTATTTTCCTTTAAAAAAAATTTCAGCATCAAACAAGGTATATTGATGCAACCAAAATGGGCACAGTTTGTGTAGAATTTTTTGCTCTTTCTGCTCATGTATTTGGTATGATTTTTAGGGCTTTGCCACAAAAGATATTAGGCCAAACCACAAAATGTGGACCTCTGTCACAAATGGGTTAACACAAGTTTCAATGGGATGTCCATGAACTTAGACTTATGACGGTTTCATGAAACGCAGCACTGGTGTATAGTTTTTCTTGATAAACGCTGTTAATCAGTCGATAAACACTGTTTTTCTTGATAAACAATGTTTTTCGAGAAAACCTCTGTTTATCAGTTGATAAACACTGTTTATTGCTCGATAAACAGAGTTATTCGTTGGCCATTGTAAGAGGCGCTGTGGCATGTAGCAGGCATGGCAGGGCAGAGCCCTTGATTACAGAGTTTGGCCAACCCTGTTCGAGTTTTTTTGCAGTCACATGGCTCACAGGTGCCATGTTGCTACCCATCTCGTAAGCAATAACGTCTGCTACGTACAATCTGCTGCGTACAATCCGAATATGAGTACAATTGCTGATATCACTGTAGCGTTTTCTATGACTGCGATCTTGCATCATTCAAGTTTGTATCAACAAAAAGAAGCAATAATTTAAAAAAATACATACCAGAATTGAAGATTAAAAATCCCGTGGACACTCGCTCAAAACACAATTGGTCCTTTTTCTGATGTTTCCAGTTCAGATGTATCCGATTTCATCCTATTTGACCTCAGTGTTTTTTAGTGGTGTCGATGAACTGACGGGCAAAAGAGGAGAGGTCGATGATTGAGGGGGCGCTATACAAGGTGATCACTGAATTGCATGAGGTGCTGGTAAATTGGCAACTCTAAAAATTAGGTGGCTATCTTCAGCCAAAGAACTTTTGATAGAGAATCATTGGTCGGATGTAGAAGATACACGCCCCTCCAGGCTTGAAAGCACGAATAAAAAATTGAATAATTTTTGTATTTCTGAATTTTCTGAACTCTACATTGAGGAGTAGTTAGAAAATGAATTGAGACATGTTTCTTTGATGGTTTGATGAAAATAACTGCAAGTGTTTTCAAGAGCAGAGCAAAAATATTAAAAAATGACGTCATTATCTGCCTTGCTTTCGATCACGTGATCATGTAACTCGCGCGCGGCCAGTCAGTACCTAGTCTCAAAAAGAGTCTCTTTATATCAAATTGTCAAAACAAGGAACATATTGTTACACTAAACATCAGAAATTGACTTAAACAGAAAGAAATGAGGTCTGGCCTCAATGGATATTAGACTACATTGATCATGAATGAAACCTGGTGGAAAAAAACCCAGCGTGTGTAACACGTGAAATTGAAACCATGTAAGCAGCGCTCGGCCAGGTCAGGGCTGAGGTCTCCCCAGGGACTGTGCATGGCATGAAAATTTGGGTTGAAGCCTTGAGGGCTTAAATTTAAGGAACAGTGCAGCACAGAAAATTAAAGGAATGGAAAGAAGATTTACTTGGTTAAATTATGTTTAAAACCTCCCTGGTTAAATGGAAGCTCCATTAAAGTGCATTCTCCGGGAAAACCAGGGTTGGGGACTTGATTTACATAAGTACTTTGTAAATATTTTACTGTGTTCAAAAAAGGTTAAGCCTTGTATAAATGTTAATAAAAACAAAAAGATAGAATAAAATTTTTTCGGGTCAGATGGTGCATAATTTTCTGGAAAAGGATTGAACTCCATTATCCTCAGTGGCGGCACCAAGGCGGGGGGGGGGGGGGGGGGGGGGGGGGCATGGGGGGCATTTGCCCCACCACTCAGAAGCTTTGCCCCCCCAGTTGCCCCCCCCAGAAATTTTGAGGACTGAAAAGAAAAATTATACAGTAATTTGTAAATAAGTAGATGTTGTCATAAGCATCATATTCAAGCTGTGAAGTGCTCTAAAATACCATTTTCCGCTCTTCAAAACTTCGAGAACAAAAAAGGAGTAATTTTTGGCTCACTCGCTTCGCTTGCTCGTCATATTTTAAAATTTCTCTTCTAAAATGTGATTAAAAACAAGAAAAGTAGCCATTTTTGGCTAGCTCGCTTCGCTCGCTCATCATATTTCAGAATATTTATTCGAAAATGCAATTAAAAAACAAAAAAGCGGTTATTTTTTGTTCGCTCACTCGCAAAATTGATATTAAAATGTGTGTAAGAGGGGGAAAAAAAAATAAAAAAATTCAATTATCCCCCCCCCCCCCCCACTCCTCAAAGTGGATTTACGCCGGCAACTAACACTCGCGCTTCACGCTTGATTTTTCCATACACGCAAAAAAAAAAATTGCATGTATGACGGTACGTCGACGACGGCAAAAATCGCCAAAAACATCGTCATCAGCCTCGGGAAGTTCTGTAAGGGAAGAAATAAACATTAGCAGGT
Organism: Echinometra lucunter; assembly: GCA_029962745.1. NCBI lineage: Eukaryota > Metazoa > Echinodermata > Echinoidea > Camarodonta > Echinometridae > Echinometra > Echinometra lucunter. The sequence continues at coordinate 28,176,550 of CM057163.1, read as the reverse complement.
ATGTAACATAATTCATTGTGCTAATTTTGTAATCTTTAATGTTAAAAACATTTTATTTAGGGGGAACGATACACTTTTAAATCAAAATGTAATATGCGTCTAGTTGTCAAAGACTAAGCTGTGTAGATACTTTGACGACAGTCGACTTGCGGGAAATTTGATTTTGAATAATTGTGCAATATTACGTCATCGGGCTGAACCTAGCCAAGTTTGAATGTAAGTTAAATGAGCTCCCAAGGACGAAATCGCGTAGAAGGATTAGCCAAATTTTATATGGATATTTCTCCAATTCTAGGACACTTTGGACACTGGAAGTTGGTAAGTTTGTTTAATTTATAATTCTCTCTTGATTTATTTATGTAATCAAGTATAATTGCTAAGGTAATTCCTTTATTCAAAAAAGGTGATAATTTGGACGTCAGTAATTACCGACCTATTTCTTTGTTGTCCTCTTTTTCTATAATCCTCGAAAGAATAGTCTACGTTAGAACTTCCAAATTTTTTACAATACATAGTATTTTGTCTGATGTTCAGTTTGGGTTCCGCGAAAAGCACAGCACCACTCATGCGTTATTGAATTTTATTGATAAAGTAGTAAGTGCTCTCAACAAATCCTGTCACCTGGTGGGCATTTTCCTGGACTTCTCCAAGGCCTTCGACACCATCAATCATGAAATCTTATTACATAAATTGTCACATTATGGGGTGCGAGGGAAGGCCTTGGAGTGGTTCAGGAGCTACCTATCCGGTAGACAACAATATGTTTTTGTTAAAGGTCATAATTCTAACATGCAAGATATAAAATGTGGAGTCCCTCAGGGTAGCCTACTGGGCCCACTGTTGTTTACCCTTTACATTAATGATTTCTGTAGGTCATCCCAAATTCTGTCACTTATCTTGTTTGCTGATGACTCCAACTTATTTTTCTCCCACCAGTGCCCACAAACTTTAGTCAATGTTATTAACTCTGCACTCATTAAAGTTACTGAATGGATAAGAGCTAATAGATTATCTTTGAATCTCAAGAAAACAAAATATATGTTATTCAGTAATTCCATAAATGCATTACCAATGAACATTATTTTTGATGATACTCCCTTAGAAATTGTTCCACATACAAAAGTTGACAACAAACTTTCTTGGAAAAATCACATTGAAAATATATGCAAAATAATTTCACGAAATATAGGTATTATCAACAGACTGAAATTTTTTATTCCTTCGACATCACTTATGCTTTATTCATCTTTAATTTTACCCTATTTGAATTATGGGATTCTTGCTTGGGGAAATACCCATCAATATCTATTAGACAGATTGTTACTTTTGCAAAAAAAGGCACTTCGTGTTATTCATAGCTCTGCCTTCCGTTCACACACGGATCCGTTGTTCTTTGAGAGTAAAATATTGAAAGTCAGAGACCTGTATTTATTCCAGTTAGGGCAATTTATGTACAACTACAATAATAATGCTCTTCCCCATATTTTTGATGCCATGTTCCTTAAAAATCAATCTTACCATAACTATCCCTCGAGACGCTCTTACGAATTTCATTTACCTTTCTGCAGAACTTTACTAGCCAAAAACACATTCATATACAACAGTCCCAAATTCTGGAACTCTCTTAGTAATGATATTAAAGATAGTGTCTCTTTGAATGCATTTAAACATAAGCTCAAACTTTTCCTGCTTCATTCTTACAACAGTTAACAATGGAACTGAGATTTCACTTTTGGTTACGTCTAATCAAGGTCATCGCACTATCCTATACATACGTAATTCCCACCTGTCTATTCTTTTTATATTTCAGTCTGGTTGTCGGTCATGTTATGTCATGTTGGTCTGTGGCAGCCCATCTCCCATTTCCTCCTTTTAATTTCTTGCTATTTTCTCCTCTTTTCCCCCTTGTGTTCCCTGTCTGTTTGTCTTGTCTTTTCTTGTCTTGTCCCTCTTTCGTCTTGTCTTGTCTTGTGTTATCTTGTCTTATTTCTCCCTTTTCCTATTGTCCTTCTCTTCTTTAATTGTCTCAAATGCGCAACGCATCGTTCATCTGGCGGAGTCCTCACTGTGTGACTGAATCTGCAACTGTAATATATACTGCTGTTTTACCTACCTCTGTATCACACATTCTTCTGTTTTCTTTTCTTTACTTTCCTTTTTCTTTCTTGAGGAATCCACGTCACTACAAGCATTGCTTTTTTGTGGATTTCTCTTTTCCAATATCATTTTTTTTCTTTTAATACACTATGTCAAGCAGACATTTAATTTGTTTTGATGTTAATTAGAGGAAAAAAATGTTGTATGTTTGTTTAGTTATTTTATTTCTGCTTAAAAGAAGAAAAAAAAAAAACAATTATGTCTTGTGTTATATTGGAAAGAAAACCTGAACTCGAACTTGAACTTGAACTTGATAATAATGGCTAAATATAAGAAATCATAAATTCAATTCGACATCCTTACTATGAGTGGGAATTTTGTGCTCTTCAACATGGGGATGCTCAAATCTCTCAAGGAAAGGAACAAAAAAATGTACTGGTTACCTCGAGATCCAGAAAGGAGAAAGATTTGGGAGATTATCTGCATATACCTCACTATTATGTGTTTGGTAAGTCACAACTCGATGCCCATGTAGGCTTGAGTGGATCGGGCCTCCGATCTCCCCCATAGTCTACCAGTAGATGGTTAAGTAGAATGGGGGTGTGTGTGTCTATCACTCGCACATTTTACAAAGATGAAGCATCCTTTTTACAGTTTTGTTTTTGGATTCAACAACATTATCAACATTTTCTAGATTTAACTGTTAGATCTACAGTATGTCTTTTTCTAACACAAGAGTTTAATTTTAATTTAATTTCAGTCTATGAGACCTGCCTATGCCATGGCATGCTTTAAAAAAAGTATAAAAGATTAAGTGGAGTAGGCCTAAAAGTAAACATGTATTTGTCTACAGACAAGTGAAAATGATTTGTCTGATCTTGACTCTTGTGAAAACTGTGACAGGAACATGTGATATGAATACCATGTTTGGGGCTAAATGTTTGTCAAATTTTACTCTCTTTTTTATTTTAAGTTTTTGTATTTTGTAGATTAATCATTGGATGCACATTAACTGACAGAGAACATGATACAGGTAGAGCAGCTTCAGCTTCAACTTCAAGTTGGCCTTCTGTTACATTCATGATTTGGAGTTAGTGACTATTTTGGAGTGAAGAGTGCTACCTGCAAATCTACAAAGTTCAAGAAAAAAATGTGGTTTTTCAGAGGAAACTACTACATGAGCGCAGAGAAGAGTGGAAACTTCAAAAGACGAAATGTGACTCTGAAGTTCATTTGCCCAAAGCCCTGAAGATTGACTGATTAAACTTGAATAGGAGTGTTGTGGTCTAGTGGATACATCACCGGGCTGTGGATCACATAGTTTGTGGTTTGAGTCCCCCCAGCCCCCCATGGCACTTATGCCTGTTGGCAGGATATTTACCTACATTTTGCCACTCTTGACCCAGGTGTAGGGGTACCCAGTAGGAAGGAATTTCTTAAATGCTCTAGCACTAGCCTATAATGGCAGCTTGGGTAAAGCCGGGTAATAATTATATCATATTGACTGGCCTTGAGTGGAACATCGAATATGTTGCCCGCAAAAGAATCATATTGCCCCGAGTCGAAGACGAGGGCAATATGGTCCTTTTATTTTGATGTTCCCTGAAAGTAGAGGCAGTCAATATCATTATTACCTACAGTTGTTTATAATGTATAATTCATGCCTATCATTTGTAGCAATTGACAAACACGTCTGTTTGCCTGTTGGTCCCTTTGATTTCAACTTAAAAAGTCAGGTCTAATCCTGGATAAGCAATTGTGATGTAAATTGTTACCATGCGTATCCACTGTTTAAACCTCGATCGCGTACACAATAAGTCGCGTTTGCACTTTGTATAAAGCGCACTACAAGAAAGGGTGGAATATGGCAGAATGTTGCCCTCTAATTTAGTACAGTGGTCTACGGGGAAAACCCGGAAGAGGGTAATATGGCACATGTAGCCCGCTTCGGTATGGGATTCGAGGTAGTGTGCAAAATATGACTTTTTATTTTGCAGCTAAAACGCCTTGTATAGGTAATAATGATTTGTGTGCCTCAGAATAGAATATTTCTAGATAGACAGCACCAAACAAATGTGGATTATTATTAATATTATTATTAAAAAAAAATTGTAATTCATGCAACAGTAAATTGAAGGTTTGAATATTGTGAAAACTGTATTAGATTTTGTCATTATACACTATACTGTAAAAGATAAACTTCAGTTCTGGCCATGAGATTATAAATAAAATTCACAGAAATTAAACAAAAAAAGAATATATGTAAGAAATTTGGAAGGGGAGCTCATGTACAATCAGGGCATATACAAAAAATTTTCCGGAGGGGGGGGGGGGGGGGGGCAAGATGCGTGAATATTTTTTTCTTTTTAACTTGAAAGCGAGGGAGCTGGTATCGAGGGAGCTATTGTATTTTTTAAACTGAAATTGAAGGATGTAAGTTTTCAATTTTTTTTTAGGGAAACTGCCCCTGCCCCCGCTGCATACAGCCGCACGTACTATTGTGAGTTTGTGGAATCATCAAAATGACTAGAAACTTACACACTGTCACTACAACCCCAATTAGACAAGGTATTACCCGGTACTCTTTTTTACAAATAGTTCAAATATGAGGGTATTTGATCAAAGAATATATTTTAGTGTGCTATTTTGATATGATATTCTATCAAATTGGCCTGAGGAAGCTCATAAATATTTGTTTATCCTTGCCAGAACTCTGCATCTTGGAATAATTATACCTTCTGCATACATGCACTCATCAATATGACTGCATAATTAAAAACGTGCTATGCCATCATGAAATATTTCTCAGTTTATTCCTTTTGATAAATTGAACATTACTCTGTTACTGAAGGAAGGCAGTGGACAATGTTGATACAGAAAAATGGAGAAAGATGGCACAGAACTTTCCATGGAAATGGTATAGATGAGATTATAAGGAAAATAAAGTGACAGGACAGAGGAAAGGAAGTAGCAGACAGGGGATAAAGAGTAGAGAATGGAGAGAGAGAGAGAGAGAGATGTGAGGGGCATGTACAGTAAATGGTCGGGGAGAAAGAAATTTTGTTGTAGGTGTGTTTGAGAGAGAGAAAAAACATAAGACAAATGGAAGAAAGATTGTTAGGGAGGATGTAGAGTATCCCCCTCTACCAGCTACACATAGGCTTTGGAGATGAAATGTGCAAGATTGGATGATATTAGTCTTCTAACATTATTCCATTCATTCAAACAATGACACATAAATATTTACAAACAAGTGAGAGATGAAGAGTCGACAGAGAATCCAACTACATGTGAATGAAAGAATTCTATGCTAGCAGCACACAAAACTTCATGCATGCAGCTGCAGAACACGAGCGCGGGCGATGCGCTGTGTGTGTGTTATGCGTAGGTTGGGTAGCAACATGGCGCCTGTGTCAAAGTTGGCCAAACACTGTAATCAAGGGCTCTGGGAGACTGCTACAGATAGCGCCACTAACGATGGCTGACGAATAACTCTTTTTTTTCGATAAACAGTGTAAACAGTGTAACGATAAACAGAAAAACTCTGTTTATCAAGCGAAAAACAGTGTTTATTGAGAAAAACACTGTTTATCACCCATAAACACTGTTTTTCGCTTGATAAACAGAGTTTTTCTCGATAAACACTGTTTATCAGTCGATAAACAGTGTTTTTTTCGATAAACATCGCTCGATAAACAGTGTTTATCGACATTATTGGGCAAATGGCACGTAATATGCGTGTGTCTTTACCAAATGGCCACACACATGTGGCTGTAGCCACAGCATCGACACAAGGCTACAGCCACACTTGTCAGAATTCCCACTTATACTCTGTGCTGTACATAAGTACATTCATGTGACGGTGTGTTGCAAAACTGCAGAACTTGGATTGTTGCAAAGGGAACTTTTATCTCTTGAAATTCACTGACATACAATATTTTTACTTTATTGATATTATTGTCACCTGCTTGCCGATCAGGTGAGAATGAAGTGAATATATTGTTTGTACAATAAGTGAAATCGAGAGAAAACTTTGTGACGATCGTATGTGTTGCAAAACTTCACCATGAAGCCGGTTTTATCTCGTCTTGAAATTCACTGACATACAAACAATATTTTTACTTCATTGTTACCTGGTTGCCAATCTGGTGAGAATGAAGTGAGAATATTGTTTGTATGTAAGTGAAATCGAGAGAGAAAACCTTTGTGGTGAAAGTACCATTGCACACACACTCATACTAGTGCTCAGATATACTAACCTCTCACAACAGATGTGTTATAATGTGCAAATTGCTGACGATAGGAAAGTAGGGTTCTCTGTACCAATTTATTGCCTATTGGGACAGAGGAGCAAGAGCTGTGTCACCAGTGATCAGAAAAATATTTTTCAAAATTCACTTAAGATAATTTACATCCAGTGTAATTGTATTCGGATTGTATTATGCTTTCGCATTTGTCGGTCCATGCAAAGGGCTTGGGGGCTGACTTCTTGGTACTTCGCTTCCCACCAAGTAGCTGGAACAGAGGTTGTGCCATGGCAGTATACTTCTCACAGCTAGTACCCTGTGAATCCCAGGAAACTGCGTATCTCTTTGACTGTTCTGCGTACTGACCATTTCCCAGCCACATTTTTTTCTCTCTGAGCCTGAGGTCAGCTAAGCCCATTTGTTTTGTGTATGGATCACAAGAAAAAGTGGCCAAAGAGATTCATTTGATTGGATTTCCAACTGTATAAAAGTTCATATTAATGAACTTTTATACACACACAAGAAAAAGCGTTATAAAAACAAAAGTGGACAGTGGAGGTTTAAGGTGCATTCAGATATGATGGGACTTTGTGCCCCCACATTTTTTGTGTACAAGTCTATGGGGTATGGGGTGACAAAAAAATGTCGCCATGGCAAGACATATTTTGGTCTGCTGCCTTCCTGCAAAAAAATGAATCAATGAATTAAATTCCTAAAAAGGTAGTGCAAAAATTGTCATGAGATTGTTTGCACAAGGTTTGACAAAATTCTCTCTTATTTGAGAGTTGACGCATTAATGCACTAATGCATAAGTGGCGGCGCAAGGTCGCATCATATCTGAATGCACCTTGTTGTTGAATTGGGCTTTTACAGAAGTGGTTCAATCAGAATTGCTTTATTTACGTCTGGGACCGCCCTTATATGCCACCATCAGAGAAACGTGACTCGGATGAGACTCGAACCCAGATAAGCTGAATCAGTTTATAACTTCCACTGTTAGCTGGATTACAGGCTCACGCCACAACCTTTAACCCATAGACGTACAGTGTCTCCTTTAGGAGACGCTTTGGCAGTATCTGTTGGTCCAGAGTGCTGGGCATGACAAATTATACATGAGTAGAAAGAGAAAAAATCACTGAAAATTTTGAGTCCATTTTCAATGCAGTAAGATGTTGCGTTTTCGAATTAGAGCAGTTTAAATGCAGCAAATCATTAATGTCTTTAAATTGGCAATGCAGTTAATATTATATAATCCCTATTTCCACATTCAAATTGGCAGTTTCTGCTTAAAGTTTACAATCATAATTCATTTTGGTTCATGCTATATCTATTTTATTTTTTTTCAAACTATGTAAGAGTGGAAAAAAATAATAGTTGTTGCCAATTTGAGGATTGAAGATGATTAATTTAGACTTCTAAAAAGCTCTGTACTTCTATGGGTTAAAGCAAACAGTCAAAATTGGCATTCGTGAGAAATCCGCTTATCACATTTTCAGTTTGAACCAAAGTAACCGCTTTTCGAGCAAATACAAATAAAGAAAATTGGTTTCCAAAATGGGAGATTGTCCACTGAAAAGGCTATTGAAAATCTTGACAAAAGTCTCTGACAGTGGGAACAGTCCTTCAAGTACATATAGGAAAGAGTCTCCCATATTGGCCTTGTGTCCCTGTTAGCTAAATATTGATACCATTTGCAAGCAGGGTTTTTGAACATCTACAGCAAACTTGACAGGACAAGAGCCAAGAGACAATCTAATAACCTCTGAGACAGTCTATTAAACTCTGAGACAATCTATTAAACTCTGAGACAATCTATTAAACTCTGAGAATCTATTAAACTCTGAGACAATCTATTAAACTCTGAGACTCTATTAAACTCTGAGACAGTCTATTAAACTCTGAGACAGTCTATTAAACTCTGAGACAATCTATTAAACTCTGAGACAATCTATTAAACTCTGAGACAATCTATTAAACTCTAAGACAATCTATTAAACTCTGAGACAGTCTATTAAACTCTGAGACAATCTATTAAACTCTGAGACAATCTATTAAACTCTGAGACAATCTTTTAAACTCTGAGACAATCTATTAAACTCTGAGACAATCTATTAAACTCGGAGACAATCTATTAAACTCTGAGAATCTATTAAACTCTGAGACAATCTATTAAACTCTGAGACTCTATTAAACTCTGAGACAGTCTATTAAACTCTGAGACAGTCTATTAAACTCTGAGACAATCTATTAAACTCTGAGACAATCTATTAAACTCTGAGACAATCTATTAAACTCTAAGACAATCTATTAAACTCTGAGACAGTCTATTAAACTCTGAGACAATCTATTAAACTCTGAGACAATCTATTAAACTCTGAGACAATCTATTAAACTCTGAGACAATCTATTAAACTCTGAGACAATCTATTAAACTCTAAGACAATCTATTAAACTCTGAGACTCTCTATTAAACTCTGAGACAGTCTATTAAACTCTGAGACAGTCTGTTAAACTCTGAGACAGTCTGTTAAACTCTGAGACAGTCTATTAAACTCTGAGACAGTCTGTTAAACTCTGAGACAGTCTGTTAAACTCTGAGACAGTATGTTAAACTCTGAGAGAATCTATTAAACTCTGAGACAATCTATTAAACTCTGAGCAACAAACTGGACCAGTAGCTGTTACTCCTCAAAATAGTGATATTCCTTAAAGTGAATAAGAATAAAGTCTAGCATTTCATTCATTTACAAAACATAAACATGCAATATTTTCTTGAAAAGAAACAAATCTAACAAAACCCTCTTGTCAAATAAGTACAGCATGTCTCTCCTGTCAGATATAATTCTGATTTCTAATTCTAGGTGGGTTAGAGACTTGTGAGATTTGAGCAGCTGTTTATATTAGGCCCTTAGTATTGTAAATTATTGTTCTTTTCTTTTTCATTTTTAGGTGGAGGTCTAGCTGTTGGTTCAGTGATTTTAATTGGTAGGTCAGAGGCTGTGACAACTTTTTGTTTGTTTTTAATGCACCATCATTAAGAAATTCAGTTTGGATGGAAGTTATGTGAAAGCATGTTCAAGTGCTACCAGAGAACAGATCATTAGATCTTTGGAATAGATCATACAGTTGAAATCACTATAATTTTCAGAATTTTAAATTGTGAAATTCATTGGTATCGTCACTGTGATGTATTAATTGTATGAAAACATTTGCCTCTACACATTGCAGTGAAATATTAAACATGACCTATCTCTTATTGCTATTAAGAGGGATTCTTTGTTTTAAAGACAAGTCATCTGTAATTATAACAGCCTGCAGAGAAAAGTTACTTAGGGGTGAATTGAAATACAGCATAGCAGAATTTTTTTTATCAGTTGTTCTCAAATAACTCGCATTAATTAAATGTGAATTTTTAACTAGTGTATATGAAAATGGAGCAGTAAAAAGAAATACTGTTTTTTATTTCATTTTAGAGGAGGACACATTTGGAAGCTATGCCAGTTTGCTGCTTCGCTATTTCCTAGCTGAAGGTGTAATGTGTGGACATGGACTAATGGTGGCAAGTGCCGAGGAGCAGCCAGAAAAGTTACTCAAGGTACACACATGGTTGAGTATAATAAATATTTTGGCAAAGAGAATTGAAATCAATGCTACCCACTAAAATTGTGAAACATTTAAAAAAACAAAAGGGTGTAGATTTCCCTTGAAAATATTCATTTTTATATGAAAATATATGTAGATGGTGAGAAAGTCCCATCATAGTAAATAGATCATGAAAGATTTGAGAAATTTCAGAAATGCTAAAACTTATTGTATCCCTTGCTAAATAGTACTGGAGGATACTTTGGATTCAGCAGTGTTAAACTGCCGTGTCCCACGCATTTGTGTGCCACATTTCTTGATGGATTTTGTTAAAATTTGGTATGGAGGTGTATCATGAAAAAATCTAGCTGCCTATCACTTTTGGTGGCAGCAGCCTTGCTTGTTCCAGCTTTATACACAAAAGGATTGATTTTATTTTGTGAGTCTCCATAAGAGCTCACATGAGAACCCACTTCACACGTACGCAGTCATATCACTTCTTTGCATGGTTGGACTGAGAAGTAACTGCTCAGAGCAGTTAAAGTTTATGTTAATTTCCACCTACATGTATTTCTTCGTCTTCGAGATTTCTTCCATCGACCAATGGAGTTGATACCCTTATTTTATATCAAGATTTATCCATTTCGAGTATTTGGAAAGGTTTTACGGTGTTCCAGACCATTCTTATACAATGTTGTCAGTCAGAGATCGACCAACTGTGCTGGACCGCCAAGCAGTTCCTACTATACAAGACCCCACCAAGCTGGGCCCAGGGCACCAGGGGAGCGAAAGTGCTCGGCTAGCTCATCCAGCCGAACAGTTTGATGAATTCATTAACCCTTATCCTGTATATTTACAAACAAGATTTTACTTATCAGAATTGGTTTCATATCCCTTTTAAAATGGTGTAAAATACGGTCATGTTTAGATACACTAAACTCGTTCTGATTTGACAAATAATTGCATTACAGTTATATTCATTCTCTATGGGACGTCGCCTGCTTATGAAGGATTTGTCAATCCTGTGACGTCATCAAAACATCGTTATTTTTTGTGGCAAACACCTCGTATATCCCTGATTCTGAGATGTACTTGCACTTTTCGTAGTTTTTGCCAAGCCACCAATGGTGGAGCGAGACACTCCATCTTAGTGGCATCCGGCCGTCGGCCGTCCGTCCGCCCGTTTAATGCTTATCAAACTTGAATAAGTTTACAACTGTTTGCCCGTTTGGAACCAAACTTGGATGGTAGATGCTCTATAGGGACCTCAATGTGATTTGGAGGTCAAAGTTCAGATGAGTTGAAATGTTAACATTTTCTACTGGGTTAGTAAATTTTGATCCACTAGCCCTTTTGTAACCATATTTGGATGGTACCCACTGCCTTACAGTGACCTTAATGTTATTTAGGGTCAAAGGTCACGTATGTAGATCAAATATTTACATGTACCTGCAAGATTCTACTTGAGTTGGTAACTTTCGAACTGTAAGCCCATTTGTAACCTTACATGGATGGTACATGGCTTACAGGACATCAATGTTAGTAGCAGTCAAAGGTCATGTTTGTAGGTCAAAGGTCAGATGCAGTCAAATTACAATTTACCTGCAAGAATGATTGCACAATGATGTAGCAAGACACACTATGGCTATTGGCTTGTTATTATCCGGTATATGTGGTTGACATAAGCCAGTATGGTTGTCATCTGCACGCTTCCTACTTTCTAATTATAATTTATTGGTCGTATCTGTGATTTTCATCAAATTTCTTGTTACAATGACTTTAAGTTTAGCTCAGTGCTGGTTATATTCTACCTCTGTATTTTCTAATGTAGATCATTTCAAATGAAGAAGTACAATAAAGAAGAGTGATGACCAAAATGATTTAGTAAGCTATATTATTAATGTTGTATTTTTTAGGATATCATGCTGAATGAGAAAAAAATCACATTATTGTGTGTTTTAAATTTTCAAGCCAAAATAGGATTTGGGGCTTGAAAATAGGATTTTAAAAAATATATATTTTCAAAATTTCATTATGAATTTTTCAGGCATTGCCTCATCCTGTAGATGATGATAACGATAGCAAGACTTCTCAAGAATCAGACGAAGATAAGATGAAGATAGCATGGAGATATCAACATCTTCCACAACAGAAGGTTAGTTCTATTTAGTCATCCATCCATCTATCCATCCACCCATCCATCCATCCATCCATTTATCCATCTATCCATCCATCCATCCACTCATCCATCCATCCATCCATCCATCCATCCATCTATCCATCCATCTATCCATCCATCCATCCATCCAACTATCCATCCATCCATCCATCCATCTATCCATCCATCCATCCATCCATCCATCTATCCATCCATCCATCCATCCAACTATCCATCCATCCATCCATCCATCCATCCATCTATCCATCCATCTATCCATCCATCCATCCATCCATCCATCTATCCATCCATCTATCCATCCATCCATCCATCCATCTATCCATCCATCTATCCATCCATCCGTCCATCCATCTGTCCATCCATCCATCCATCTATCCATCCATCCATCCATCCATCCATCCATCCATCCATCTATCCATCCATCTATCCATCCATCCATCCATCCATCCATCTATCCATCCATCCATCCATCTATCCATCCATCTATCCATCCATCTATCCATCCATCCATCTATCCATCCATCTATCCATCCATCTATCCATCCATCTATCCATCCATCCATCCATCCATCCATCCATCCATCCATCTATCCATCCATCTATCCATCCATTTCAACCAACTACCCTATGTACGATTAACCCCCTCCCCCTATGGAAATTTATCCTGCAGAAAGTTACCCCAGACAGTTAACCCAAGGACAGTTAACCCCAAGAACAGTTAACTGCAAGGACAATTAATCCCAAGGACATTTAACCCCAGGGACAGTGACCCAAGGACAGTTAACCCCAAGGACAGTTAACCCCAGGGACAATTAACCCCAAGGACAGTTCACCCCAAGGACAATTAACCCCAAGGACAGTTAACCCCAGGGACAATTTACCCCAAGGACAATTAATCCCAAGGACAGTGACCCAAGGACAGTTAACCCCAAGGACAATTAACCCCAAGGACAATTAACCCCAAGGACAGTTAACCCCAAGGACAGTTAACCCCAAGGACAATTAACCCCAGGGACAATTACCCCCAAGGACCATTCACCCCAAGGACAATTAGTCCCAAGGACAGTTAATCCCAAGGACAGTTAACCCCAAGGACCATTAACCCCAAGGACAATTAACCCCAAGGACAGTTAACCCCAAGGACAGTTAACCCCAAGGACAATTAAGCCAAAGGAAAAATTACCGTACTGCAGTTCCCCTTGATAGAAATAGCCATTAACACAAATATCCCCATGATAGGGTAATTGTGTAAGGGGTAATGGAGAAGGGGAAAGGATGGTTGTTAGGGGTAATAATCCTTTAAGGGTTCAGGTAAGAGGGTAAACGTAATTCCACTAAAATTGTATTTTTCTGCAATATAACTAGGGGCTTGACCAATAAGTGCCTTGTATACAATGAGCAGTCACCATGGTGATCTACATTGTAACAAATAGTTCTTGCTTTCTCTTTTCTTTGTCAGGTATCAGAATCGGTTCATCGGTTTGGTCACAGCTATGATCTGAATCGTGTTATGAGTGAGTCAAGACTAAGCTCTGTTAGTACATCATGCTTCTATCTTCAATCAGAGACTATACCTTTACATGATAACATGTAAGATGGGTAGTATTTTCTTGAATTAATTATGACCTAATCCTTATTGTGGCTGAATATTAAGTAAGCTCTGTCAGTACAGCATGTTTCTACATGTATCGTCGATCAGCAGGTGTAGTTAGATATACTAGTAGAAATGAGATGAAGATTATTTGCTCACCATGATAAGAAGATTATGTCTGGTCTCTAGATCTATTCTTTGGAAACGAAAGGTTCCAGCAAAAGGTAAAATTTCCCCAGTGTATAAAGAAAATCATTTTTAGTTCAAAAACATGTAGCTGAAGTTACTTAAAGCTTCTTTCATCAGCCATACACAGATGAAATAAACAGTTCTAATTATGTGTATGCTCAAAGCCTAGTGAGCTTTCTGTACATGAATGTGTGTGCACAAGTCTCAGAGGATTAAGCGCACTATCACAGGGTTTTGGCGTTGTATCATTAGGTTAAATGATAGAACCTCGGAACCCTGGGATGAATGATAGATTGAATTGCGCCATGTCACATGATATAATTTTGACCAAACAGTGAATAAGATTCTATGTATGTGGTATATAACATAAAATATGTAATGACTCTAAGGGGGGGGGGGGAATTTGGCCTTTGGCCCCCCCCCCCCCCCCCCAAGCCAAGAACTTTTTTTTTTTTTCTTTTCAGCGAATTTTGAGGGTAGAATAGACACCTGAAAGTGCCAAGGGCCTTGTTTTTGTTTGTTTGTTTTTTGCTTGTCAGCAAGTTGTGTGTGTAAAACAGACAACTGAAAAAGCCGATCACCCCCCCCCCCTTTGAAAATTCTGCAGCACTGATTATATATGAATTGAACATAGTTTTCTCATCAAGCAGAGAAAAGCATTACTAATATGTCAGAGTAATGAAGATATGTACAAGAATCTTGAATCAGCTCCTAGTGAATATGTGTTTTAGGAGTAAACTTGTTTCAAATTTATCATTCAAAATACTTTTTGATACTTGTCAAAAACGTGGTTCATTCATATTAAGATGCTTTGTTTCCTTGCAGTACTTATAAATGTTGTATGTGAATTAGAAGCTTCTTTTGATTTTTTGTTTATATTGCAGTATGAACCCAGCCTATCAGAAACTGTTCATTGTAGTAGAGAAGCTTCTGTTTATGTTTTGTTTTGATTGCAGTATGAATCCAGCCTATCAGAGACTGTTTAGTGTAGTAGAGAAACTTCTTTTCATGTTTTGTTTTGATTGCAGTATGAACCCAGCCTATCAGAGACTGTTTAGTGTAGTAGAGAAGCTTCTTTTTATGTTTTGTTTTGATTGCAGTATGAACCCAGCCTATCAGAGACTGTTTAGTGTAGTAGAGAAGCTTCTTTTTATGTTTTGTTTATATTGCAGTATGAACCCAGCCTATCAGAGACTGTTTAGTGTAGTAGAGAAGCCTCTTTTTATGTTTTGTTTATATTGCAGTATGAACCCAGCCTATCAGAGACTGTTCAGTGAAGTAGAGAAGGAGATTTGTGATGGTGGTTATAGTCTTACTGCAGATGCTGCAAAATTAGAAGTAAGGTTTTGAATCCTTTAGTATAAGAGTTTTGTATTGTGCTAAAAGGGATTAGAAGTTCCTCTTAAGTGTGACTCTCCTTCATCTGTTTCTTCTTTTCAGTTAACAGTTTTATATATGTGTCTGAATGCATTCATCATTGTGTGACTCAGAATTTCTAATCAATCAGCTATCTTTTTGTATACCATGATATGTTACATCAAATTTATTATCACATGTGGACAATAAAAGGAAAACAATCTTGAATAGGTAACTTTGCAAGCTCACCCTTCTCCTTGAATGTTACTTTATTCCATTCTTATTAAAGTGATAGTATTAGCAATGATCAATTAAAGCGATGGAACATAGGGATCAAGGGTTGATTGATGTCATGGGTATTATTTAACAGTGAATGATCAATTAAAGCGATGGAATATAGGGATCAAGGGTTGATTGATGTCTTAGGTATTATAGTTACTTGTTATTTTGTATGTTTTTTTTTTTGGGGGGGGACATGATGATGATTCACAGCATTTTTATGGGGCCATATATCTGTTTAAAAAACATTCAAAGACCGCTTGTGCCCCCTGTCTACACCTGTATGGTATTAATCATGATCGTATTTCATTCAATTCCTTAGGGTACAACAAATCGCAATGTTCTGAGAGTTGGCATTCATTCATTTGCCTCACCGTTGTGGGAATCTAACTCTGATAATCAATCTAGTGTATCAGTGTGTAGGTTTCTACATGCACTCAGAGGATTAGTAAGAGTTTCATTGGCTGTCTGTATCATCACCATACCAACACATCTATATCAGGTATGCTAGTACATACATAACTCAGGGATTGATACTGACTGGCTCTCATATTGTAGGTCAGGAGGACTCAATACATACAGAGTCTAGAATCTTAATACAGAACCCCTCTCAGAGAACGTAGTGTGAAGCCCAACATAACATCTTGTAAGAAATAGGATTCTATCTGACTAGTGGCTAAAGCTAATTTAAGGCATGACAATATATACAATTACACTGGTGGTCAAAATTATTTGAACATCTGCTTAAATGAAGAAATTAATACTTATCAATTTCTGTTTTTTCTATTACCACAACTTCCTGTTGGTATGTTAAGAAATTGGATAATGCCACATTATAAGTGCATGATGTCCAGTATAAGCAAGATTTCAGATAAAGTTTATTCAGTATTACTTCCCCCACTGCATGTAGTCATTATAGCTTAACATATTTATTTACCTGACTAATTTGTCTATTTCACTTAAAAGCAGCTTCAGCATTCATTAAAGTTAATATAAGTTTATTCTCTGTGAGATATGCTTTTAGTCATCATTTTGATTCAGTATACATCCAAAATTTGTTCATCAGGTTCAAGTTCTTGATCTATATCCTCTAGGGGTGATTTTCCATCATTTTTTTAAATCTTCAGGTTAGCTCTATTTATGTTCCTCCATCGTTAGATGAAATTTGTGATTGTCTTATGTTAATTCGATCCTAATCCTTTAAGGATACAACAGATTTTTTTCCTTTGGAGCAGGTTTTTCGAACAACTTCTTGACCCATTGGCCAATATTTTAAAAGGTTCTTTGGTTCCAGCACTATAGAAGCTCTTCAGAACATTATGTACTCACAATTATGCTTGGATTTGGACGACAGTGGACAGACACATTCAGCAAAATGTGTCTCTCACCTAATAATTTGTTCTGAACAATTTGCATTTCCTTTCATTACTATGGATTAATCCATAGAGTTCTTTTTGTATAAGACTTTGAGGAGTGTCCTCCGAGAATCTGACATTTCTTCTGGTTTTCACCACTCTGCAACCAATTTTTTCTGTGCTGTTCTTTCAAACAGCTAGATATCTTCATATTATGAGAAGGGATAGGATGACCCAGATCTTTCATATGGTTTGATTATTACCATTCAGCTATTCAGCAACAAGAAAATGCAGATACTTCAAAATATTGGGAAACATGTCAAAATCAAACTTAGTCATGTTTAGCGGAAGTTCTAATTATTTTGGCCAGCATTATATACTCTGCAATAATGCACTTTATTTTGGTATGTGTAGATCTGCTGGATTCCTTGGTGTTTTGATTATATCACTCCAGCTTTAGGTAGGAAGAACTAACATTGATAAGATACTTCAGTGGTCCAGGAATATATATTTGAAACTTTTCTACTTACTTAGTTTATTGTAATGCAAGTTTATTTTCAAATGGATTTTAGAATGATATATCTTGGATAATTCTATGATATAAAGGCAATGTACTCCACAGAAGAGAGACAGCTACTGCTCTTCATAAAACATGGTATTAAAAAAAAAATACATTTTAGGAGCTTTTCCTAAGTCAGTTATTCTTGTTATTGGAATATAAATACCATTTGTATTTTACATGTTACCTGTTCATCAATATATCTCCAGTTACTTAACAGGATGAGAGTAAAGTAGAAGAATATGAGGACTATGTGATGACAGCTCATTTCATCTGGAATATTTGAGGTGGCTGATACGGAGACTAATCTGTCCTATAAGGGATTCATGGTGGGTATCTACT
>CM057163.1:28135063-28158274 GCA_029962745.1 Echinometra lucunter | reverse complement strand
CCCAAGGACAATTAACCCCAGGGCAATTAACCCCAAGGACAATTAACCCCAAGGACAGTTCACCCCAAGGACAATTAACCCCAAGGACAATTAATAATAATAATAATATCGATGCTTATATAGCGCCGGTATCCGCCAGGTCCTGACACTCATGGCGCTCAACAATTACACATGACAATCGAGAACAATACTTATTGGAAAAATAAATTCTTAGACTACAAAATTAAGTAACGAGAGAATAATCCTAAACTGAGGTACATACAAATCAACATAATTCAAGGGAATGATAGCAGTAAAAGATTAAGGGTATCCATTCAAAAAGAGATGAGATTTGAGGGCAGCTTTGAAATCACTAAGGGTTGATAGGGTACGTATTTTAAGAGGGAGCCTATTCCAAAGATGGGGGCCAGAGTGAGAGAAGACTCTATCATCCCCCCAAGAGCTCCGTGTCTTGGGGATTACCAAAAGGGACGATTGAGAAGAACGTAGGTGTCTTGTAGGCTTGTACTCAGTTATTAAATTCATATTGTAGGAGGGAGCAGAGTCATGAAGGGAATTAACGCCAAGGACAGTTAACCTCAGGGACAATTTACCTCAAGGACAATTAATCCCAAGGACAGCGACCCAAGGACAGTTAACCCCAAGGACAATTAACCCCAGAGACATTTAACCCCAAGGACAGTTCACCCCAAGGACAATTAACCCCAAGGACAGTTCACCCAAGGACTGTTAACCTCAAGGACAGTTAACCCCAAGGACAATTAAACCCAAGGACAGTTAACCCCAGGGACAATTTACCCCAAGGACAATTAATCCCAAGGACAGTTAACCCCAAGGACAATTAACCCCAAGGACAGTTAACCCTAGGGACAGTTAACCCCAAGGACAGTTAACCCCAAGGACAATTATGCCCAGGAAAAATTACGGTACTACTACTAGAAATAGCCATTAACACAAGTATCCCCATGATAGGGTAATTGTGTAAGGGGTAATGCAGAAGGGGAAAGGACAGTTGTTAGGGGAAATAATCCTTTGAGGGTTCAGGTAAGGGGTTAAAAGTAATTCACGTAAAATTGTATTTTTCTGCAATATATCTAGGGGGCTTGACCAATAAGTGCCTTGTACACAATGAGCAGTCACCATGGTGATCTACATTGTAACAAATACTTCTTGCTTTCTCTTTTCTTTATCAGGTGTCAGAATCGGTTCATCGGTTTGGTCACAGCTATGATCTGAATCGTGTTATGAGTGAGTCAAGACTAAGCTCTGTTAGTACATCATGCTTCTATCTTCAATCAGAGACTATACCTTTACATGATAACATGTAAGATGGGTAGTATTTTCTTGAACTAATTATGACCTAAACCTTATTGTGGCTGAATATTAAGTAAGCTCTGTCATTACAGCATGCTTCTACATGTATCTTCAATCAGCAGGTGTAGTTAGATATACTAGTAGAAATGAGATGAAGATTATTTGCTCACCACGATAAGAAGATTATGTCTGGTCTCTAAGTCTATCCTTTGGAAATGAAAGGTTCCAGCAAAAGGTAAAATTTCCCCAGTGTATAAAGAAAATCATTTTTAGTTCAAAAACATGTAGCTGAAGTTACTTAAAGCTTGTTTCATCAGCCATACACAGATGAAATAAACAGTTCTAAATATGTATATGCTCAAAGCCTAGTAAGCTTTCTGTACATGAATGTGTGTGCACAAGTCTCAGAGGATTAAGCGCACTATCACAGGGTTTTGGCGTTGTATCATTAGGTTAAATGATAGAACGTCAGAACCCTGGGATGAATGATAGATTGAATTGCGCCATGTCACATGATATAATTTTGACCAAACAGTGAATAAGATTCTATGTATGTGGTATATAACATAAAATATGTAATGACTCTAAGGGGGGGGGGGAATTTGGCCTTTGGCCCCCCCCCAAGCCAAGAACTTTTTTTTTTTTTCTTTTCAGCGAATTTTGAGGGTAGAATAGACACCTGAAAGTGCCAAGGGCCTTGTTTTTGTTTGTTTGTTTTTTGCTTGTCAGCAAGTTGTGTGTGTAAAACAGACAACTGAAAAAGCCGATCACCCCCCCCCCCCCTTTGAAAATTCTGCAGCACTGATTATATATGAATTGAACATAGTTTTCTCATCAAGCAGAGAAAAGCATTACTAATATGTCAGAGTAATGAAGATATGTACAAGAATCTTGAATCAGCTCCTAGTGAATATGTGTTTTAGGAGTAAACTTGTTTCAAATTTATCATTCAAAATACTTTTTGATACTTGTCAAAAACGTGGTTCATTCATATTAAGATGCTTTGTTTCCTTGCAGTACTTATAAATGTTGTATGTGAATTAGAAGCTTCTTTTGATTTTTTGTTTATATTGCAGTATGAACCCAGCCTATCAGAAACTGTTCATTGTAGTAGAGAAGCTTCTGTTTATGTTTTGTTTTGATTGCAGTATGAATCCAGCCTATCAGAGACTGTTTAGTGTAGTAGAGAAACTTCTTTTCATGTTTTGTTTTGATTGCAGTATGAACCCAGCCTATCAGAGACTGTTTAGTGTAGTAGAGAAGCTTCTTTTTATGTTTTGTTTTGATTGCAGTATGAACCCAGCCTATCAGAGACTGTTCAGTGAAGTAGAGAAGGAGATTTGTGATGGTGGTTATAGTCTTACTGCAGATGCTGCAAAATTAGAAGTAAGGTTTTGAATCCTTTAGTATAAGAGTTTTGTATTGTGCTAAAAGGGATTAGAAGTTCCTCTTAAGTGTGACTCTCCTTCATCTGTTTCTTCTTTTCAGTTAACAGTTTTATATATGTGTCTGAATGCATTCATCATTGTGTGACTCAGAATTTCTAATCAATCAGCTATCTTTTTGTATACCATGATATGTTACATCAAATTTATTATCACATGTGGACAATAAAAGGAAAACAATCTTGGAATAGGTAACTTTGCAAGCTCACCCTTCTCCTTGAATGTTACTTTATTCCATTCTTATTAAAGTGATAGTATTAGCAATGATCAATTAAAGCGATGGAACATAGGGATCAAGGGTTGATTGATGTCATGGGTATTATTTAACAGTGAATGATCAATTAAAGCGATGGAATATAGGGATCAAGGGTTGATTGATGTCTTAGGTATTATAGTTACTTGTTATTTTGTATGTTTTTTTTTTGGGGGGGGGACATGATGATGATTCACAGCATTTTTATGGGGCCATATATCTGTTTAAAAAACATTCAAAGACCGCTTGTGCCCCCTGTCTACACCTGTATGGTATTAATCATGATCGTATTTCATTCAATTCCTTAGGGTACAACAAATCGCAATGTTCTGAGAGTTGGCATTCATTCATTTGCCTCACCGTTGTGGGAATCTAACTCTGATAATCAATCTAGTGTATCAGTGTGTAGGTTTCTACATGCACTCAGAGGATTAGTAAGAGTTTCATTGGCTGTCTGTATCATCACCATACCAACACATCTGTACCAGGTATGCTAGTACATACATAACTAACTGGCTCTCATATTGTAGGTCAGGAGGACTCAATACATACAGAGTCTAGAATCTTAATACAGAACCCCTCTCAGAGAACGTAGTGTGAAGCCCAACATAACATCTTGTAAGAAATAGGATTCTATCTGACTAGTGGCTAAAGCTAATTTAAGGCATGACAATATATACAATTACACTGGTGGTCAAAATTATTTGAACATCTGCTTAAATGAAGAAATTAATACTTATCAATTTCTGTTTTTTCTATTACCACAACTTCCTGTTGGTATGTTAAGAAATTGGATAATGCCACATTATAAGTGCATGATGTCCAGTATAAGCAAGATTTCAGATAAAGTTTATTCAGTATTACTTCCCCCACTGCATGTAGTCATTATAGCTTAACATATTTATTTACCTGACTAATTTGTCTATTTCACTTAAAAGCAGCTTCAGCATTCATTAAAGTTAATATAAGTTTATTCTCTGTGAGATATGCTTTTAGTCATCATTTTGATTCAGTATACATCCAAAATTTGTACATCAGGTTCAAGTTCTTGATCTATATCCTCTAGGGGTGATTTTCCATCATTTTTTTAAATCTTCAGGTTAGCTCTATTTATGTTCCTCCATCGTTAGATGAAATTTGTGATTGTCTTATGTTAATTCGATCCTAATCCTTTAAGGATACAACAGGTTTTTTTCCTTTGGAGCAGGTTTTTCGAACAACTTCTTGACCCATTGGCCAATATTTTAAAAGCTTCTTTGGTTCCAGCACTATAGAAGCTCTTCAGAACATTATGTACTCACAATTATGCTTGGATTTGGACGACAGTGGACAGACACATCAGCAAAATGTGTCTCTCACCCAATAATTTGTTCTGAACAATTTGCATTTCCTTTCATTACTATGGATTAATCCATAGAGTTCTTTTTGTATAAGACTTTGAGGAGTGTCCTCCGAGAATCTGACATTTCTTCTGGTTTTCACCACTCTGCAACCAATTTTTCTGTGCTGTTCTTTCAAACAGCTAGATATCTTCATATTATGAGAAGGGATAGGATGACCCAGATCTTTCATATGGTTTGATTATTACCATTCAGCTATTTAGCAACAAGAAAATGCAGATACTTCAAAATATTGGGAAACACGTCAAAATCAAACTTAGTCATGTTTAGCGGAAGTTCTAATTATTTTGGCCAGCATTATATACTCTGCAATAATGCACTTTATTTTGGTATGTGTAGATCTGCTGGATTCCTTGGTGTTTTGATTATATCACTCCAGCTTTAGGTAGGAAGAACTAACATTGATAAGATACTTCAGTGGTCCAGGAATATAGATTTGAAACTTTACTACTTACTTAGTTTATTGTAATGCAAGTTTATTTTCAAATGGATTTTAGAATGATATATCTTGAATAATTCTATGATATAAAGGCAATGTACTCCACAGAAGAGAGACAGCTACTGCTCTTCATGAAACATGGTATTAAAAAAAAATACATTTTAGGAGCTTTTCCTAAGTCAGTTATTCTTGTTATTGGAATATAAATACCATTTGTATTTTACATGTTTACCTGTTTCAATATATCTTCCGTTTACTTAACAGGATGAGAGTAAAGTAAGAAGAATAGAGAGACTATGTGATGCAGCATTTCATCTGGAATCATTTGCAGGGTCTGATAAAGAGACTAATCCTGTCTATAAGGAGTATCATGGTGGGTATCTACTATCTGAATCCTCGCAGACTGTGATTAAAGTTCATGTATAGTGTATGTATCATGGTGGGTATCTACTATCTGAAGTATTCTTGTTCTAGCAGACTCTGATTAAAGTTCATGTATAGTGTATGTATCATGGTGGGTATCTACTGTCTGAAGTATTCTTGTCCTACGCAGACTCTGATTAAACTTCATGTATAGTGTATGAAGCATGAAACTGGTTAAACATAGGCTCACATTGTCTGCCTTACATCCAAAGACACATATTTATTGCATTTATGATTTCCAGTGAAATTTAGATTAAATGTCTGAAAGGAATGCTAGATTACAGCATACACTCTGCCAAGGCTAGGATTTGTCAGTCCCAGCAGCTTCACGCACAATGATTTGTGTTCACAAAACCCTCATTATTATTACACATGTGCAAGCCTTGTGTGATGTACATCAAGGATGTGCACAGTGTCTTAGTTCTGTAAATATCTTGCTATTTAGTATCTAAAAACAAAGAAATCTGATTAACAGTTTTTGAGGCCTTTATCCAAACTGTACCCAACCTCATATCTGAGAATGTGATCTCCTTACACTTGATGTAGTAATACAGAACATGGAAAGCAGTAAATAAAAAACATGCAAACATTTGAGGACAGAGCAGATGGATGAATGAACTACATATCCATGTATTCAATTTTGTAGAGGAAGCAAATTCAAGAATTAGAGTTCTTATAAATATCAAGTGTGCTGTAACATTGAGAACAGACAGTGTGGGAGGGAGGGGGGAGGTTTGTACACTTTAACAATTGATGCTTTGATGTCTCCTCAGTGCATTGTCTGTTCAAAATCATGCATAAACTGATAAATGCGTTTTAATTTGAGTTGAACACTAGGCAAGATATGAGAAGTCGAAAAAGTAAATATCAGTAACAAAATGTTTGTTCATTGCTAATATCCTGTGGTGTAGCATACCGATACATTTATGTATAAGATAAGATAAGATTTTATTAAACTCTATCGAACCCCGATCGGGAGTATGAGAGTCTCAACAAGAACATATTTACAATAAAGAGTTTGCGTATAAAAATGAACATATTTACAATAATGAATATGCGTATAAAAATGAACATATTTACAATAATGAATATGTGTATAGACATAATGTATCTTCACTAATACTAGTATTATAATAGCCAGAATGGATATAATGATACATTCATACTACAGTGAAACCCGTATACAATTCCACCCAAGGGAGACAAGAAAAGTGGTCTTTCTGAGCAGGTGGTCTTTATGGACAGGTTCCTTTAATACACATTTCAATGGGAAAAACTTTCAGGGGAAACAAAAACTGTAGTCTTTATAGACAGGTGGTCTTTCTATACAGGTGGTCACTTAAGCAGGTTTGACTGTACTAGCTTTTATTAAAATAGAGAATTGATTGTCTGTATTGTTTTCAACATTTTAGTGGCAATGTTATCAATTATATGACATTCTGGTGAATGATCCGTTGTTTATTTCATTCATAATTCTCAGGTTTATTTCACATACGTAGACTGCCCAGACTCAATTCTCTTACAAGTTATCTTCCTGATTCTATGGATCTAGCTTTTAAGCTCCGTAGGAAGAAACTTACTATTGAGGTATGTCACCTTTCTCTTATTCCATATTTTCATTCTTATTTGCAACAAAACAGACCAAACAAGGAACTAAAAAAAAGGGAAAGAAAAGCAAAATCTGAAATCATTAAAAAAATATTTTGTTTATTTATTTGTTTGTTTTATTATCTATTTACTTTTTTATTTAATTAGTTTTTAATTAATTATTTTTTGTTTGTTTGTTTGTTTCTTGGCAGATTTTTTTTCTTGGGGTGGAGAAGGGGGTCATCATGCTTCCTTCCTTTTTCCCTCTTTAATTTGTTTAAATTTATTGAGATGAGTCTTTTTTTTTAAATTTCTTTCTTTGTCTGTGTAGGATCGCTTTCCCTTCTCTCTCTCTATCTCTCTCTCTCTCTCTCTCTCTCTCTCTCACACACAATTTTTTGTGGGGTTTTATACATCTTGGCTCATTTAGTTTTCTTGTTATGTGCTTATGATTTTTATTGTTTTATTTTTTTACACACAGTCTTACAATTGCCTATTTCTGAAATAAACCCCACATTTATTAGTGCATAGTTCAGTGTATCAAAGTATCCCAATCTTATCAGTAAAAATTGTTTCTTGAATTGAAAAAATGGGGGAAATGTTGATCATACTGAAAAAAAAAGAAGAAACATAAGTTAAGGAATGATGTACCTCATGATGGAGTAGCCAAGTTTATCCTTAATTTTGTATTCTCTTTATATTTTCAGAAGCTTCATCTTCCTCCTGATCTATCAGAGACAGTGAGTCGTTCTCAAGAAGATCCTATCAAGAAAGCTGCTAGGAATGCCACAGCATCAGCATTAAGTTGTGCTTCATCATTGACAGATAGAAAACTAGACTTTTAAACCATTAACCCATTCGTGACAGGAATTATTTAAAGCCTAATTTGATCAGCTTGTATTCTTCAAATTGGCAACACCAACATTCTTATTTTATTGCTACATTTTTCTTATAAAATGTCATGTATCTGAAATGAATCTAAATTGACAGAAATTATGAAGAGAAGTCAAAAAGTTGCCAATTTGCAGGGGAAAACGGTGATTTTGAACTTTCTATCACATTGACAATTTAAGGATTTTAATGCTTATTTTTCTTTTAAAATTTTCAGCATCAAACAAGAAATATTGACGCAACCAAAATGAGCACAGTTTGTGTAGAATTTTTTTACTCTTTCTGCTCATGTATTTGGTATGATTTTTAGGGCTTTGCATCAAAAGATATTAGATCAAACCACAAAATGTGGACCTCTGTCACGAATGGGTTAAGTACTAAGCCCACTGTAGGATCTATGGAAAAATATGTGTTATATTGAAATCAAATCATGCTTAATGAGTGAAGAGATCATAGACAGAACTCTGGACTGCTGAAAGAATTCAGCAGTGAAGAGATCATAGACAGAACTCTGGACTGCTGAAAGAATTAAGCAGTGAAGAGATCATAGACAGAATTCTGGACTGCTGAAAGAATTCAGCAGTGAAGAGATCATAGACAGAATTCTGGACTGCTGAAAGAATTCAGCAGTGAAGAGATCATGGACAGAATTCTGGACTGCTGAAAGAATTCAGCAGTGAAGAGATCATAGACAGGATTCTGGACTGCTGAAAGAATTCAGCAGTGAAGAGATCATAGACAGGATTCTGGACTGCTGAAAGAATTCAGGCAGAAATTGAACTTATCAAAGATTTCTGTAAGAAACTAGACTTTTGAAATATTTTATTATTATTATTATGATTAAGTATTTGGCATCACCTGGGCCTGGGAGAGGGAAAGTGAACTTAATCACTGTGACCCTCGGGTCTCTCCTCCTAATATAACTTATTTGGATATGCAGGTGTACCACTACACTGGGTTCTTAACATGCAAAGGTGGTGACTCTCCTCTGCATGGGGCCTCCATTTCTGTATGATGCTAGACTTTTGAAAGGTCTTCATACAGAAAGATGCATTATATAATGTTGAGAATGGTTGTGAAATGCATCTTTAATAGAACTACATTACATACATGATCAGACTACCATTTAATTCCTGAGTGGAGGAACCAGCAAAAGCTGAGTGCCTGATGAGGCTAGTTCTTACATTGAATAAAATCATAATACAAAATGAAGAAATAAACATTTAAAATAGAACAAAAGAGGGAAATGGTAAACAAAGAAATAAGAGAAATGTATATGAGAGATTATCATTTAATAGAGAACAAGTTTTATTCAAAGATTGCTGTGCATGCAGCTGAGAAGAAGATCTAATGTCAGCCGTTCATGACAGGAAGTTATTTAAAAGATTGCTGTGCATGCAGCTGAGAAGAAGATCTAATGTCAGCCGTTCATGACAGGAAGTTATTTGAAGCCTTATTCTTGGAATTGGCTTCAGCAGTATTTTTGTTCTTTTATTTATACATTATTCTGCTAAAAAGTCATATATCTGAAATGAATTCAAATTAGCAAGAAGCATGTGGAAAAATTAAAAAGTTGTCAGTTTGTATGGAAAAGCAGTGCTTTTGAACTTTCTGTCATATTACCAATTTAAGTGCTTATTTTCCTTTAAAAAAAAACAAAACAGCATCATAGGACAAATACTGATGCAACCAGAATGAGCACATTGTCTCTAGAATATTTTGATCATTTTGCTCATGTATTTGGTATGTTTTATAAGACTCTGCATCAAGTAATCATTGGGACAAATCAATTATTGTGGAATTCGGTCACTAATTAGTCAACCAATATGTGGAATTTATTGCTCTGGCCTAGGTGTACTATGTATCCGGAAGAGTTGAGCAGATTTGATACCAAATCTATAAAACTTTCAGCTGTTAATAGGGGTTTGCAATATTTTCATCTTGAAAAAATTAATAAACATCATGACAGAATGAATACATATATATGATTACCTCTGATGGAAGGAGAAGTATTTTAGTAAAACTATTGCTATGGGGACGTATTAACAGTGGGATTTATTATGTCCCCATAGAAAAAAAACTAGTGTTAGGGGCACATAGGGTTAGGATTGTGGGGACATTTTGATGTAATTGAACAAAAGAATGTCCTAACAATTTATTTATAGGAATATATAAAGAAATGAATTGCACATACAAAGGGGTCATTTACCAAAATGAGAAATGTGCTAGCAAATAGACACCTAAAGATGATCACTAAAATTCTGGTTCTGAAGTGCTGTGTATGGTCTGTTCTCTTGTATGGCTGTGAGAGCTGGACATTAAATAAATCCTTGGACAGCAGAATTCAAGCAGCAGAAATGTGGTTCTTGAGACAAATGCGTAGGAAACCTTGGACTGGGGGACTGACAAACAAAGAAGTACTCAATGAATCATGTGTTGATAGATCCTTCCTTTACATCCTAAGGAAAAGACAACTTCAGTTTGTTGAGCATATCATTAGAAGAAAAGGCACAAAAAACAGGATACTGACACGAAAACTTGAGGGAAAGAGACCCAGAGGGGGGCAACGCATAAAGGCTGTATCTCACTGGTGGAGACGTCACCACTACTGATCTGTCACCCCAGTCGCGGCGACGTCTCTGACCTAAAAATGGCTTGTGCTCTCGCCAAGGTGCCACTTCTAGGAGCAGTCACAGAGAGGTCTCAGAGACGTCTCCAGGCAAGGTGACAACCATGGTGACAACCAATTTGCCCACCAGGTCTCAAGACGTCTTTTCAATCGCGCCAAAGTCTCTGAGACGTCTTTTCAGTCAAGACAAAGTCCCCGAAACGTCTTCTCAGTTGCGGTGACGTCCCCACGACGTCGTGGATAAAAATAATCTCAGCAACTGATGGAGACATCTCAGAGATGTCTCCGAGACCTGCTGGAGACTGGAAAATATCTATAAAACAATTGAACAGGTTTAAATTTCTTGCGACTCAGGTAGTCTCAAAGAGACGTCACAGAGAAGTTGCGAAGACTTGAGTCGCGAACTAGTCTCCAGACCGGTGAGATACCCCCTTAAGATACATGGACAACTACATTGGGCTGACTGGTAACAGTGACAACACATTACACATAACCAGGGATAGATGTAGATGGAAAGCCTTGATCGCCAATGTCTGGAACAGACAAGGCACATAGCAAGCAAATGAGACAAAGTGTAAGCACTTAAACAGTTCTTGGTTTGTTGCATAAGAATTTATGATAATCATGGAGACAAGTGAGATTTCATTATCAAGAGAAGAGAGACTGCAGGGAAAAAGATTTAAAAAGAGAGGGAGCGTGAGGGAGGGAGTGTGAGGGAGGATCAGGAGAAGAGTGAGGGAAGGTGATGGAAAAAGGAGGAAAGCAGAGAAGGGTGGGTAGAGAAAGAAAGAGCAAGAGACTTGAGAGAAAGAGAGAGAGAGATCACTGAAAGAGAGAGAGAGAGAGAAAGATAACTGAAAGAGAGAGAGAGATCACTGAAAGAGAGAGAGAGAGATCACTGAAAGAGAGAGAGAGAGAGATCACTGAAAGAGAGAGAGAGAGATCACTGAAAGAGAGAGAGAGAGATCACTGAAAGGCAGAAGAGAGATGGAAAATGACAAGGAAAGTAATAGAGGAAGAGTTTGGACAGACGGGTAGTACAACTAAAATGGACCGACCCCACATCTCTATTGTATGACTGATTCCCCGTGCGCATATCTTATGGTAAATTATGTGAAAGGCAAAAAAAAAAAAAAAAAAAATAGACTGAAGGGGGAAATCCTTCACTGCATTTTATCAAAACTTCTAGGAACAAGCTATAAGCAGCAGAGGCGGCGCTCCCGTGGTGGGGGGGGGGGGCCGGGGGGCACCGTGCCCCCCCCCCACACTTTTCGAAGCACCCAAAAAGTGCCCCTTTTTACCCTAGAAAAATGACCCCTTTCAAACGTGTTCAGTGCCCCCTTTCATCTTAGAAGGTCCCATTTTCTTAGTCGACAAGTGCCCATTTGCCTTCTTATAATGCGCGTTTGAGATAAATTGCCCTTCTTAAAACCGCTCTGTTTATGCCTGATTAGCGCCCATTTTCCTCATTTAGCGCTCTGTTCCCTTCTGCAAGTGCATCTTTAACACTTCAGTTGAATAATCACTTTTAAAAGTGATTATTGCCCCCTTTGGGTACTTCTTTTCCTCTTTCGTAGTGCTATTCCTCTTCTGTAGAGTGCCCCTTTTCACCTGATAAGTGCCCCATTTAAATTCTGATACATGCCCTCATTTACTTCTGATAAATGTCCCTTTTTTATTCTAGTATGTCCAATTTCTCCATCTGTTAATGTAAGATAATTGCAGTTAGCGCCCCTTTTTTTCTGATAATGTCCCTTTTCCATTCGGGCAAGTTCCCCTTTTAAAAAAATCGTATGTTCCTGTTTGGTTTCTGATAAGTGCCCCTTTTCCTTTCTAGTAAATGCCATGATCTCTCCTCATGATTTAGTGCCCATTCGAATCTGATAAGTGCCTCCTTTCATTTCTGATGAGTGTCCGATTTTGTTATAAGTTCTCGTTTTCAGTCCCTTTTTCGTTTAAAATAGCGCAATTCCCCTCCTGATAAATGCCCCCTTTGAATCTGATAAAGGCATCGTTTCTCTCTTGAGCCATTTCCTCTCGTTTGAATTTCCCTTCCACCTCCGGCAAGCTTCCTAAAGTCCTCGAAAGAGCCATTTACGAATAGTTCCAAAGAATTAGCGAGACTTTAAAGAGCGAGGCAGAGGAGCAGGGGACAGGAAGGGCGCAGCGCCTTCTAAAAATTTCATTGGAAGGAATGGTGCCTCTAAATTGAAGCAATGAGGGTATTTTTTAAAGTTTCCTTTTCAAAGCCAGCTCGCTACGCGACCTCGCACTTACTTATTATATTTCACGCGAGGCTCTTCGAGTAGTGAGTTGTAACCATAAGTTCTTTATCTGTTCTCCAATTCCTGATGGTATTGTGCTTAAAGTCCCATTTATTTCATGTAATTTCTTGGTGTGCACACTACTTGAAGTGCCTTGCGTGAGATATAATAAGTAAGTGCGGGATATAGCATAGCGAACGAGCGTTGGAAAGAAAAAGTTATAAAAAAAAAAAAAAAAGGAGAAAAAAACCCTCTTTGCTTCAATTTAGGGGCACCGTTCCTTCCAATTAAAGTTGTGGTAGGCACTGTGACCTTCCTGTCCCCTGCTCCTCTGCCTCGCACTGCAATGCCTCTCTCTGATTCTTTGGAGCTATTCGTAAATGTCTCTTTCAAGGACTTTAGGGAGCGTTCCGGTGGTGAAAGGGAAATTTTAAAGAAGAAGAAATGACACAAGAGAGAAAAGTGGCCTCTATCAGATTTGAAGGGGCACTTATCAGAAAGAGAAATGTACTATTTTAAATGAGAGAGGGACTGAAAATGGGCACTTATAATAACCGGACCCTCATCAGGATTGAAAAGAGACACTTATCAGATTGGAAGATTCACTAAATCGCGAGGAGAGATGGCATTTACTAGAAAGGAAAAGGGGCACATATCAGAAACCAAACTGGAACATATGAATTTTTTAAAAGGGGCTCTTGCCCGAATGGAAAAGGGACACTATCAGAAAACAAGAGGGCGTTAATTGCACTTATCTTACGTTAACAGATGGAGAAATTGGACATGCATACTAAAAAAGGGAAAAGGGGCACTTATCGGAAGTAAATGAGGGCGTGTATCAGATTTCAAATAGGGCATTTATCAGAGGTGAAAAGGGGCACTCTGCAGAAGAGGAATTGCTTTATGAAAAAGGAAAAGAAGTAGTAGTCAAAGGGGGCAGTAATCACAATTTCAAAGGGATGATTGTTAGTGTAAAAGACGTAAAAGACGCACTTCTCAGAATGGGAACAGAGCGCTCTTAAAAAGGGAAAGGGGCACTAATCAGGAATAAAAAGGGCGCACTTCTAGGTTTCAAGAAGGGTAACTTGTCTGAAACGAAAAGGGGCACTTATAAGAAGGCAAGGGCACTTATTAACAAAGAAAATGGGCCCTTCTAAGATGAAAGGGGGCATTTTTCTTGGACAAAAAGGGGCACTTTTTGGGTGCTTCGAAAAGTGGGGGGGGGGGGCACTGTGCCCCCTGCCCCCCTCCTTCCCCGGGTGCGCCGCCTCTGTTCCAAATCATACAAATTCATATTCGTCGGTCAGAATTTATTTGATCTTACAGGTCTTGGCAAGAATGCGTTTTGACAGTGCAATAAAAATGTGAAAGTATTATGATGCTTAATATATACAAACACAATCTCAAAACTGAAATACAAAATAGAATCATGTAATTACATTTATAATTATAGACAAATTAGATCTGTAGAACAATTTAGTTTAGGTCAGCCAAAACGGGGAAAGGGGGGGGGGTGGGGGGGGGGGTTTCAGAATAAGATGAAACGATGATATAGGTTATGCAATGAGTCGGGTGAGTTGAGAGTTGGTGCTTTTGTTAGGCATGCTTTAAGCCCCATTTAAACAGCATAAGAAACAGCGCCCAAATTGAACATTTGTTTATTTGTGTATGTTTGTGAACCACCGACTAGTAAGGTGAATCTTTCAATAAGAATTAACATGTTTCCTTTTAGATATCCTCAGGCACTAGTCCGTGGTATTTCTTGCTTGTTTCCTTTGTAAATACGTTTTTATCTTTGCCTGGAAATTAGATAAATGAATAATAATAATAATAATAATAGAGAATACTTATTAAGCGCATAATAACTGGAGTAGTTATCTATGCGCTTTACAATTATTGATGCAAAAGTGCATAAAACAAAATATGAATATCATAGTAAATAGATAAAAGTAAATAAATAAATAGATAAATAAATAAATGAATAAATAAATAAATAAATAAATAAATAAATAAATAAATAAACGAATAAATAAATATATAAACAGGTCTATACAGCCAGACTACTTTAGGACTTTAGATTGATCATTTTGATAAAAATGTACCGGTACCAGTACTGTAACTTTTTTTGTATCGTACTGTACTTTCTATTTATCTGATGTATGATGATCAATTCAGTTAGATGATTTTCTTGAGGAAGCGTACGTAGACCATTATTAATTTTGGTTCAAAATAAAAATTAAAAAAAAGAATAATACAGAACGAAATGACTAACAGTTAGCTAGTATTGAAGAGGGCGCACTCTCTGCTCTGGTGTAATAAAGGGCCAAGAGTAGGGGCTCATCGATATAATGGTAGGGCTCTGACCCTAGAGCTAGAGCCCTTGGCTGTACTGTATATGTACAGTAGGCCCTACTGTGTTTACATTCGTTGCGATGCGGAAACGTCCGCCGTGCGTGTCACCTGGCAACGCCCCGCTGTTATCCTAACATAAGCTAGCTTAGCTATACGCAAGCTAGCTACAACGTGCGCATACAGAGCTAGCTAGATATAGAGAGCGAGGGAACAGGCAGACAGAGAAGAAAGCATTTCAAAACCATATTTTAGCCAGTTTTGAAGGATTTGAGTCAAGTTTTGAGACGAAACCATGACTGGAGCAGAGAGGAGATTCGATCTTCATCAAACAAGCTCTGGTCGGGGCTTGGATTATCGCCCGGAATACTATTTTCCAGCATCAGATTTTAAGGTTTGTTTAGACCGCTATTTACATTACTAGGGTGTCCACAGAAATTTTCTATTCGAGCTTCAGGTTTTTTTTCTGGATTTTTTGGACATATTTGAGAAGAATGATGTATCAGATTACACATGGTTAAATTTCAGCATTTTCTAACTTTTCTATCAAAAGATAGAGTAATTTAAAATAACGGTTATTTTCTGCCCCTTTTTGCCCATTTGCTCTGTAACTGTTAGGATGGGGAGTTGGGTGTCCGGATACGTAACAAAAATGAAGCCTTCTTTTTTGTCTTTGGATTAAACAAAAACTATGCATTGATTTGTGCTAATCATCATCATTATTTTTCTCTATAATATTGTCTAACATTTTGTGCTGAAACATTAAAGAGATCTGCTTGCGAACTTCTTCAATTGGCTGTTTAAAATTGACTGTCCAGATACACAACCTGTCCGGACAGTTGTTGGGTGTCCGGACAGGTTGTGTATCTGGACAGTCAATTTTAAACAGCCAATTTAAAAAGTTCACAAGCAAATCTCTTAAATGTTTTAGCACAAAATGTTAGACAATATTATAGAGAACAAATATTGATGATAATTAGCACAAATCAATGCATAGTTTTTGTTTAATCCAAAGACAAAAAAGAAGGCTTCATTTTTGTTACATGTCCGGACACCCAACCCCCCATCCTACTATTACTAATAGATCTATAGGTCTACACATGGACAGGGATACCGTGCAAATAATGATGTTTATCAGACCGTTACATTTTCAATTTTTATTTTTATGCAGGGCCTCATCAATGAAAAGATAGCCCAATGTATTCTCTTTCAGTTGATATAGATCTAGAGTCTAAGTTTTTTACTGATTTGAAATTAAGATCAACTTGTAAATTTTAAAGAATTGCCAAAAATGGCTAAAAATCAGCTTCCCATTCATTTTCAGTGGGAAATACTCACTCGTTGTGTAGAATTTTGACAAGCATTAGCTGTTTACTTTCTATTTCTTTTCCCTCTCAGTAACATTTCATGCAACATTATCTAAAAAGTAGATCAGAACTTTCTCTATCAAATGATACCAAACATTTGATATCAAAATAAGGAGATCAACATGAGGATTGCATTGAGTAAAGGACAAAAAAACGGTCCACTTTTTGGTCACAGCTCAGCATGCTTTAGTACAGAAACTGAAATCTGCTGCGGACAAATTAGATCTAACAGTAACAGTTAGATCTCACTGTTACATTAGACCGAAATGTTCTGTCTCTAACGGTCGTCGTTAGCCTCGTATTCTGGTAGGGTCGGCACAAAAGGAGGAGTGCCGACCCTACCAGAATACGAGGCTAACGACGACTGTTAGAGACAGAACACTTCGGTCTAGATCGAGATCTAACAGTTATAAGTAATACACTAACGGTTAGTTAAGTTCTACTTCTACGCTCCTTCTCATCAAGCCTGTTCAGCAACTGGATGAGGGTTTGTGGTGTGGTGCTTCCAACAGTGGATGCAAATTGTGCTTAGTGCTTTACAAATTCATATAGGCCTATGATCTATAGAGATCTACAGGTGCTGTTTGTGCAAGTAAAAAAAGTACCAGTAACAAACCTTGAACCTTGAAGAATTAGGTTTAGAGTCTAATCCCTTTTGCAGCTCATTGGAAACTAAGCTGGGATGGGTGCATGTGCAGTCGATAAATAAATAAATTGGACAGAAAACACTAGCCTACTTTCTTATTGTCAGCAGTAGAGTTTGTAACCAAACACTAATACTAGTCAGAGTTAGACTTTAGGCAGGGCCATTATTCTGAAAATCTTGTTATCTTTGCAATCAGAAATAGCGTACGCCATTGGCTCACATCGCGCACTTTTGTCTTGCATGCTAGTCATTTGCGCAGTTTAAACCAACCATAATACCGTACACCTTTTAAATTTGTTATTACAATTAACACAGTGAAGATAGGACAAGAGATAACACGATTTTCAGAATATTGGCCCAGGGCTGAACGCAGAAATTTTTTCCTGGGGGGGGGGGCAAGATGCGTAAAAACTTTTGAAGAAACTCGAAAGCGAGGGAGCGAAGTGACCGAGCTGGTCATGAGGGCGCTTTTGCATTTTTAAAAGTGAAATTGAAGAATTTTTGCACACTTTGGGTGAATTTTGTGAAAATTTTCAGTAAAAAAATGTAAGTTTTCACAATTTCTGGGGGGGGGGGGGGGCAACTGCCCCCGCTGCATACGGCCATGTTACTAGGGCCTGGTGGGAGTGAGTAAAACGCAATTTAACGATATCAAATCACCAGAAAATATGAAACTAAAGGTGCTTCCACACATGATGCGACAGTGTGGTAACACACTGTTGCGCCTCACTGTTTCGTCTTCACACATGATGGGACTTTGTGTCACCACATATGCTAATGAACGCGCATTAATGCGTCAACTCTCAATAAGAGAGCATATTGTCAAAACTTGCGCAAACAATCTCATGGCAACAATTTTTGCGCTAACTTTTTAGAAATTTAATTGTGCACATTTTTTTTTTTCTTATCTAGGCAGCAAACAAAAGTGTGTCCTGCCTCGGCGACATTTTTTTTTCGCCTTATACCCCAATATTTTTTATTTATTTTGAATGGGCACTTTAAAGTTTTGTGATTGTTAGCTGTCAGTTACAAAGTAAAATAGCCTAGAGTCTGGACTTACAGTAAACAGAATTTTAGCTTTTACTTTTAGACCAGTGACAGATCTAAGGTTCAGGCCAATGGCAAGGACTTAAAATAAGAATGGACTAACTGTTAGAGTCCAAAAGTTAGATTCTGGTAAATCTAGACATTAGGGTCTAGACTTGATCTAGATTTAATTGACCAGTTGTAACTTTTTTCTCTTTACTGCAGACTACAATCAACAACCCTCTTCCACCTGAGCTTGCCAAACAAGATGAAATCATTAAACCATTTCAAACAACAACAGGACAGACACATGATAATAAATATCATGGAGGATTATTGGCAAACCCTCAACATCAGAAGGCCCCAGGTCACTGGAATATTCACTACAATAAGGACTTACGAGAAAAGGTAAGAATATCAATTCGGTTTGAACCTAAATCTGATCATTCAAATCTCCAGGTCAAATCTGACTTGGCAGAGGTCCAATATTGAAACTTTAAGTTTGTCTTTTTTTTAAATTCAGTGTAATATGATGAAAATTTCTACTTTCCAATGTTATTTGAATGGTATTCAAATAGATGTTCCATGTAATTAGGTTGGTTTATTATTCTCAAGAGTAACTTTACCGTATATTTTATTCATAGTTTAACTTGAAAAAAAGGAATTTGTAATTTGGCAGTGCTTTTGCTGGTTCAATTTTAAACAATATCGCTCCATCTCTCAACCCTTTTTCCCCAATCAGCTTCAACAAAGAGGCTGGAGAAAACCTCTAACCATGGAACATCAGGAGAGTGAAGCCCAATCACAGTACAAAGGAGATCAAATACAGATGGGTGTAGACTTTGACAACAGGCTTAGTGGTAATCCACAACCATCTAATCTTCAAACTCATCATCAGAACTGTCCTGCTCCAGTCAGAGTGAGTCTATCATTAAATAAACTACACACTCAAAACATTTATCCACTGGCTAATTCATATATACAGAGCTATTTTGTTTCTAGATAGACTATTCAGTCAAATAATATTTTGTTTGATTATGCGATATTGAGTACCGTACTGTAGAAGATTTTATATGTGGTTTTAATTACACTGTTCAAAGGTTCATCAGTTTCAGAGAAAAGTAAATCATTGTCAGACTGGATTTCCTTTTAACAAAAGGCTTAGAGATGTGATGTAGATCATGCCAGTTATGGCTTTCCAATGTGTTGCTGATAGTCCTTGTAAAACAGAGTGTCTAAAGATGTGTTCCATACCAATACACAATCACAAGAATAATTACAGCTATGAAAGAGAGTGATGGAAAGATACTCTGCTTTATTCTGTTTGAGAACATCAAATTCTGTGAGATCACAAATCATATGCACATGTATAGCAGTCAGGAGTTGGATAGGAGAAATAATCATTATCAAAGGGTTTTTTGGGGAATTTCAGACAATTAGTTAACCTGTTATCTTAGGAAGCTTATTCCCATAGGCTTAAAGGGAAAGTCCACCCTAGAAGTTTCACTGTTTCAATAAAAGGAGATAAATTTGAACAGCATTTCAAAAAAGAAATGAGCAAAATCGGTCAAAGAATAAGAAGATTACACTCCTTTACATTTTCTAGTAAATTACTCTCAGTTATGCAAATTGGCAACACTGATGACATCATATGCGAGCAGGTCTCCATTCAATTTGTACATGAAATTTCACATTTTCTCAATTTTCTTGTATGTTATGTAAAAAGCAATTCTTCTGAACATACATTGATTATGGGGGTTAGAAAATGTGAAATTTCATGTACAAAGTGAATGGAGACCTGCTCGCATATGATGTCATCAGTGTTGCCAATTTGCAGAACCGAGAGTAGTTTACTAGAAAAACGTAAAGGAGTGTAATTTTCTTATTCTCTGCTCATTTCTTTTTTAAAATGCTGTTCAAATTTATCTTCTTTTATTGAAACAGTGAAACCTCTCGGGTGGACTTACCCTTTAACACAGGGAGCCTATTCCCATAGGCTTAACATATGGAGCCTATTCCCATAGGCTTAACACATGGAGCCTATTCCCATAGGCTTAACACATGGAGCCTATTCCCATAGGCTTAACACAGGGAGCCTATTCCCATAGGCTTAACACAGGGAGCCTATTCCCATAGGCTTAACACATGGAGCCTATTCCCATAGGCTTAACATATGCAGCCTATTCCCATAGGCTTAACACATGGAGCCTATTCCCATAGGCTTAACATATGCAGCCTATTCCCATAGGCTTAACACAGGGAGCCTATTCCCATAGGCTTAACACAGGGAGCCTATTCCCATAGGCTTAACACAGGGAGCCTATTCCCATAGGCTTAACACAGGGAGCCTATTCCCATAGGCTTAACACATGGAGCCTATTCCCATAGGCTTAACATATGCAGCCTATTCCCATAGGCTTAACACATGGAGCCTATTCCCATAGGCTTAATACAGGGACCACCTAGTTTCTGTAGGCATGCAAGTGTTAGTTTCTAAATGATAATAATAGAATATTATTACTTTTTTTAATTTGCTTGTTACAGGACACCATACCTAAATACAAACCTACTCTTGTAAGAGATGATGGTGTTTTACAGCTACTTGATATATATGTACCAACATCCCATCATGTACATAAACGATTCACACGTCATGAACTTGAGGATTACCCAAAGAAAGATGCTGCCACCTACTGGCGATGTGAAGACTACACGCAGGCATGGGGCCATGGAACAAAACACAAGTAAGTAAACTGTATAGAGTCCCATTTCACAAAGGTTCAACATATAGGTAAGGTTAAACCTCCATAAGCCTACTGAAATACATTGTAAGTGTAAATAATAAATCGCACATTGCCCTTGTATGTTCCTACAGTACATGTATACACATTTGAATGGATTTTGAGTGCATGTACACTTCAAAAACCCTGGATGGAGTTTAAACAACCTATGATTTTAAACCTCTTTTATGAATTCATGCTGGTTTATCTGTTTAGTAGATTTTTTTTGTTGATAAGTGTTAAAATTGGTTGCTCAATTATCCCTACAATGATTTAAATGTTGAAAACTAAGGCAGAAAAAAAAACAACAACTAATGTAGGATCCCAGAGGAATGTATGTGAAATGAAGTTGACTGCAGCTTGGTATTTCACACTTTATAGTGGTTCACATTGTAGTTGTATAATGAAGTTGACTGCAGCTTGGTATTTCACACTTTATAGTGGTTCACATTGTAGTTGTATAATTTCTCTTGTACTTCATGTTCATTTGAATAATGTTGATAAACTTTGACCTCAACAACAGAAAAATTCACATTAAAAGAAAGATTATTTCAGCATCATTTTCAAAATTCCAAACAAGGTGTAATGACAGTACCAGTACTCAATAACACTGAAGTTTGTCAGTATTTCTGTTACATGTACTTATCATTTTTTTTTTATTTCCTTGTTTCCTTGAGCAGTCCGCTTCCAAAAGCAGCTGAAGTTCACCAGCGGGCTCCTATGACTGATGAGATGGTTTTCAAGACAGCTATTAAAGAACCTGTGCGTTGGCCTGAACGATTCAAGCGTGTTCCTCATGCTGGCATGAAGACAACCATGACAAGCTCTTATAAGACACCTTCTGATCCCAAAATGAAAGAACTCTTCTCTTGCCCAGTGGACACACCATGGGTCATTCCTAAAGCTGGTCCAATGCAAACCTTCTCTGTTCCTAACATGTACACAACAGAATACAAAACATATGCAAGTGGTAAACCTGTGTCTGTTTGAAATCTTCTACTCTCAGGCAGCCTCCTTTGAAATCTGGACTTAAGATACTGATAAATTTGTGAAACTGCGATATCATCAGTGTGATCAGTTCAGATATGGGATACTGGATCAAAATACTTTTTCATATTTTTGAATGGAATGAGTATCAGCAATATATATTATAGAGCTCTATAGAAACTGTTATGGTCATAAAATAGGCAACAATGCTGTTATGGTGTGTAATTTTTGTCTGAATAGGATCACTAAATCACTTTCTTATTTGTATAATATTACTAGTTTTCAAGATGCATTTAGAGCAATATATTGGACAATATAATGGACAAAGATATCTGAGACCAAATACAAATTATAACTACAGTATAAGCTTAGTGCTTTTATTGTAAGATAAATTTTGTTAAGATTGTAAATTGCATCTCTTTCAATTTTATATTTGAAAAAAATGCATAAAACACTCTGTAGACCTACTAGCTGAAGTGGACTCTAAGAACATCTCAGTACTTATTGTGTAGACAATTATACTTTGAGAGTATGAAAACAGAATGCTGTACATTCTTATATGTATGATGATAGTGAATAGGATAAAATACCCTTCCTGTTTTGTGCTTCACTGTGTATAGTCACACGAATATTCTACTCCATATCTTTTGAACATCTGGATGAAAGACAGAGTGTACTTCACTTTATGCCAGTTTTATTTTGCTGTTATGTTAAAAGACTAGTTTGAACAGAGTACAGTGCTTTGAACCTGAAGGGTTTTAAGGTAGCTTATTGATAAGAAGCATCCACAATGCAAAGAATAGTATAGTCAACAATATGTGTTCTTTTTTGGGCGTGTTTTTACACCACTTTGTTTCACTAAGCAATGTCTGCCCATTCAGTTCATCATTTATTTTGTACACATTGAAAAGATCTAATCTTGTGGCAGGCTTTTTTAATCTTTTTTCTTTGTATCAAATTATATCTTCATTTTGACAAGTGTATTTTACATTAGCCTTCATGTACTGTTGATTTTGACATGCTGAAAGCTCTGAATAATCTTCCTTTGTGATTATTTGTATTGTTATTATTATTATTTTTTTGTGTGGTAGATCTATGCAGGAAATACACAGGTCATGCAAGATAAAGTGAATATAACAAGTTAGCAATATGATTATGGAATACTTTGATATTCTCTGTTTAAAGTGTAAATACGTCAAAATGTTTAATAAATTATACATGAGGTAATCCTTTTTTGTGTCAGAGAACGATTTGTGAGTAGCATAATGCAATGTAAATAGAGGAAGTGAGAATGAGAAGAAGAGAAAGAGAGTGAATGAAGGAAGTGAGGATGAGAAGAAGAGAAAGAGAGTGAATGAAGGAAGTGAGGATGAGAAGAAGAGAAAGAGAGTGAATGAAGGAAGTGAGGATG
>CM057163.1:28119536-28134563 GCA_029962745.1 Echinometra lucunter | reverse complement strand
TTATGAGCAGGTGGTCTTTATGGACAGGTTCCTTTCATACACATTTCAGTGGGAAAAACTTTCAAGGGAAACAAAAACTGTAGTCTTATAGACAGGTGGTCTTTCTATACAGGTGGTCACTTAAGCAGGTTTGACTGTACTAGCTTTTATTAAAATAGAGAATGATTGTCTGTATTGTTTTCAACATTTAGTGGCAATGTTATCAATTATATGACATTCTGGTGAATGATCCGTTGTTTATTTCATTCATAATTCTCAGGTTTTATTCACATACGTAGACTGCCCAGACTCAATTCTCTTACAAGTTATCTTCCTGATTCTATGGATCTAGCTTTTAAGCTCCGTAGGAAGAAACTACTATTGAGGTATGTCACCTTTCTCTTATTCCATATTTTCATTCTTATTTGCAACAAAACAGACCAAACAAGGAACTAAAAAAAAGGGAAAGAAAAGCAAAATCTGAAATCATAAAAAAAATATTTTGTTTATTTATTTGTTTGTTTTATTATCTATTTACTTTTTATTTAATTAGTTTTTAATTAATTATTTTTGTTTGTTTGTTTGTTTCTTGGCAGATTTTTTTCTTGGGGTGGAGAAGGGGGTCATCATGCTTCCTTCCTTTTCCCTCTTTAATTTGTTTAAATTTATTGAGATGAGTCTTTTTTTTTAAATTTCTTTCTTTGTCTGTGTAGGATCGCTTTCCCTTCTCTCTCTCTATCTCTCTCTCTCTCTCTCTCTCTCTCACACACACAATTTTTTGTGGGGTTTTATACATCTTAGCTCATTTAGTTTTCTTGTTATGTGCTTATGATTTTTATTGTTTTATTTTTTTACACACAGTCTTACAATTGCCTATTTCTGAAATAAACCCCACATTTATTAGTGCATAGTTCAGTGTATCAAAGTATCCCAATCTTATCAGTAAAAATTGTTTCTTGAATTGAAAAAATGGGGGAAATGTTGATCATACTGAAAAAAAAAGAAGAAACATAAGTTAAGGAATGATGTACCTCATGATGGAGTAGCCAAGTTTATCCTTAATTTTGTATTCTCTTTATATTTTCAGAAGCTTCATCTTCCTCCTGATCTATCAGAGACAGTGAGTCGTTCTCAAGAAGATCCTATCAAGAAAGCTGCTAGGAATGCCACAGCATCAGCATTAAGTTGTGCTTCATCATTGACAGATAGAAAACTAGACTTTTAAAACCATTAACCCATTCGTGACAGGAATTATTTAAAGCCTAATTTGATCAGCTTGTATTCTTCAAATTGGCAACACCAACATTCTTATTTTATTGCTACATTTTTCTTATAAAATGTCATGTATCTGAAATGAATCTAAATTGACAGAAATTATGAAGAGAAGTCAAAAAGTTGCCAATTTGCAGGGGAAAACGGTGATTTTGAACTTTCTATCACATTGACAATTTAAGGATTTTAATGCTTATTTTTCTTTTAAAATTTTCAGCATCAAACAAGAAATATTGACGCAACCAAAATGAGCACAGTTTGTGTAGAATTTTTTTACTCTTTCTGCTCATGTATTTGGTATGATTTTTAGGGCTTTGCATCAAAAGATATTAGATCAAACCACAAAATGTGGACCTCTGTCACGAATGGGTTAAGTACTAAGCCCACTGTAGGATCTATGGAAAAATATGTGTTATATTGAAATCAAATCATGCTTAATGAGTGAAGAGATCATAGACAGGATTCTGGACTGCTGAAAGAATTCAGCAGTGAAGAGATCATAGACAGAATTCTGGACTGCTGAAAGAATTCAGCAGTGAAGAGATCATGGACAGAATTCTGGACTGCTGAAAGAATTCAGCAGTGAAGAGATCATAGACAGGATTCTGGACTGCTGAAAGAATTCAGCAGTGAAGAGATCATAGACAGGATTCTGGACTGCTGAAAGAATTCAGCAGTGAAGAGATCATAGACAGGATTCTGGACTGCTGAAAGAATTCAGCAGTGAAGAGATCATAGACAGGATTCTGGACTGCTGAAAGAATTCAGGCAGAAATTGAACTTATCAAAGATTTCTGTAAGAAACTAGACTTTTGAAATATTTTATTATTATTATTATGATTAAGTATTTGGCATCACCTGGGCCTGGGAGGGGGAAAGTGAACTTAATCACTGTGACCCTCGGTCTCTCCTCCTAATATAACTTATTTGGATATGCAGGTGTACCACTACACTGGGTTCTTAACATGCAAAGGTGGTGACTCTCCTCTGCATGGGGCCTCCATTTCTGTATGATGCTAGACTTTTGAAAGGTCTTCATACAGAAAGATGCATTATATAATGTTGAGAATGGTTGTGAAATGCATCTTTAATAGAACTACATTACATACATGATCAGACTACCATTTAATTCCTGAGTGGAGGAACCAGCGAAAGCTGAGTGCCTGTCGAGGCTAGTTCTTACATTGAATAAAATCATAATACAAAATGAAGAAATAAACATTTAAAATAAAACAAAAGAGGGAAATGGTAAACAAAGAAATAAGAGAAATGTATATGAGAGATTATCATTTAATAGAGAACAAGTTTTATTCAAAGATTGCTGTGCATGCAGCTGAGAAGAAGATCTAATGTCAGCCGTTCATGACAGGAAGTTATTTAAAAGATTGCTGTGCATGCAGCTGAGAAGAAGATCTAATGTCAGCCGTTCATGACAGGAAGTTATTTGAAGCCTTATTCTTGGAATTGGCTTCAGCAGTATTTTTGTTCTTTTATTTATACATTATTCTGCTAAAAGTCATATATCTGAAATGAATTCAAATTAGCAAGAAGCATGTGGAAAAATTAAAAAGTTGTCAGTTTGTATGGAAAAGCAGTGCTTTTGAACTTTCTGTCATATTACCAATTTAAGTGCTTATTTTCCTTTAAAAAAAAACAAAACAGCATCATAGGACAAATACTGATGCAACCAGAATGAGCACATTGTCTCTAGAATATTTTGATCATTTTGCTCATGTATTGGTATGTTTTATAAGACTCTGCATCAAGTAATCATTGGGACAAATCAATTATTGTGGAAT
Source organism: Echinometra lucunter (assembly GCA_029962745.1). NCBI lineage: Eukaryota > Metazoa > Echinodermata > Echinoidea > Camarodonta > Echinometridae > Echinometra > Echinometra lucunter. The sequence goes on along the minus strand of CM057163.1, from coordinate 28,131,513 downwards.
TCGGTCACTAATTAGTCAACCAATATGTGGAATTATTGCTCTGGCCTAGGTGTACTATGTATCCGGAAGAGTTGAGCAGATTTGATACCAAATCTATAAAACTTTCAGCTGTTAATAGGGGTTTGCAATATTTTCATCTTGAAAAAATTAATAAACATCATGACAGAATGAATACATATATATGATTACCTCTGATGGAAGGAGAAGTATTTTAATAAAACTATTGCTATGGGGACGTATTAACAGTGGGATTTATTCTGTCCCCATAGAAAAAAAACTAGTGTTAGGGGCACATAGGGTTAGGATTGTGGGGACATTTTGATGTAATTGAACAAAAGAATGTCCTAACAATTTATTTATAGGAATATATAAAGAAATGAATTGCACATACAAAGGGGTCATTTACCAAAATGAGAAATGTGCTAGCAAATAGACACCTAAAGATGATCACTAAAATTCTGGTTCTGAAGTGCTGTGTATGGTCTGTTCTCTTGTATGGCTGTGAGAGCTGGACATTAAATAAATCCTTGGACAGCAGAATTCAAGCAGCAGAAATGTGGTTCTTGAGACAAATGCGTAGGAAACCTTGGACTGGGGGACTGACAAACAAAGAAGTACTCAATGAATCATGTGTTGATAGATCCTTCCTTTACATCCTAAGGAAAAGACAACTTCAGTTTGTTGAGCATATCATTAGAAGAAAAGGCACAAAAACAGGATACTGACACGAAAACTTGAGGGAAAGAGACCCAGAGGGGGGCAACGCATAAAGGCTGTATCTCACTGGTGGAGACGTCACCACTACTGATCTGTCACCCCAGTCGCGGCGACGTCTCTGACCTAAAAATGGCTTGTGCTCTCGCCAAGGTGCCACTTCTAGGAGCAGTCACAGAGAGGTCTCAGAGACGTCTCCAGGCAAGGTGACAACCATGGTGACAACCAATTTGCCCACCAGGTCTCAAGACGTCTTTTCAATCGCGCCAAAGTCTCTGAGACGTCTTTTCAGTCAAGACAAAGTCCCCGAAACGTCTTCTCAGTTGCGGTGACGTCCCCACGACGTCGTGGATAAAAATAATCTCAGCAACTGATGGAGACATCTCAGAGATGTCTCCGAGACCTGCTGGAGACTGGAAAATATCTATAAAACAATTGAACAGGTTTAAATTTCTTGCGACTCAGGTAGTCTCAAAGAGACGTCACAGAGAAGTTGCGAAGACTTGAGTCGCGAACTAGTCTCCAGACCGGTGAGATACCCCCTTAAGATACATGGACAACTACATTGGGCTGACTGGTAACAGTGACAACACATTACACATAACCAGGGATAGATGTAGATGGAAAGCCTTGATCGCCAATGTCTGGAACAGACAAGGCACATAGCAAGCAAATGAGACAAAGTGTAAGCACTTAAACAGTTCTTGGTTTGTTGCATAAGAATTTATGATAATCATGGAGACAAGTGAGATTTCATTATCAAGAGAAGAGAGACTGCAGGGAAAAAGATTTAAAAAGAGAGGGAGCGTGAGGGAGAGAGTGTGAGGGAGGATCAGGAGAAGAGTGAGGGAAGGTGATGGAAAAAGGAGGAAAGCAGAGAAGGGTGGGTAGAGAAAGAAAGAGCAAGAGACTTGAGAGAAAGAGAGAGAGAGATCACTGAAAGAGAGAGAGAGAGAGAGAGAGAGATCACTGAAAGGCAGAAGAGAGATGGAAAATGACAAGGAAAGTAATAGAGGAAGAGTTTGGACAGACGGGTAGTACAACTAAAATGGACCGACCCCACATCTCTATTGTATGACTGATTCCCCGTGTGCATATCTTACGGTAAATTATGTGAAAGGCAAAAAAAAAAAAAAAAAAAAATAGACTGAAGGGGGAAATCCTTCACTACATTTTATCAAAACTTCTAGGAACAAGCTATAAGCAGCAGAGGCGGCGCTCCCGTGGTGGGGGGGGGGGGGGGGGGGCAGGGGGCACAGTGCCCCCCCCCCCCCACACTTTCGAAGCACCCAAAAAGTGCCCCTTTTTACCCTAGAAAAATGACCCCTTTCAAACGTGTTCAGTGCCCCCTTTCATCTTAGAAGGTCCCATTTTCTTAGTCGACAAGTGCCCATTTGCCTTCTTATAATGCGCGTTTGAGATAAATTGCCCTTCTTAAAACCGCTCTGTTTATGCCTGATTAGCGCCCATTTTCCTCATTTAGCGCTCTGTTCCCTTCTGCAAGTGCATCTTTAACACTTCAGTTGAATAATCACTTTTAAAAGTGATTATTGCCCCCTTTGGGTACTTCTTTTCCTCTTTCGTAGTGCTATTCCTCTTCTGTAGAGTACCCCTTTTCACCTGATAAGTGCCCCATTTAAATTCTGATACATGCCCTCATTTACTTCTGATAAATGTCCCTTTTTTATTCTAGTATGTCCAATTTCTCCATCTGTTAATGTAAGATAATTGCAGTTAGCGCCCCTTTTTTTCTGATAATGTCCCTTTTCCATTCGGGCAAGTTCCCCTTTTAAAAAAAATCGTATGTTCCTGTTTGGTTTCTGATAAGTGCCCCTTTTCCTTTCTAGTAAATGCCATGATCTCTCCTCATGATTTAGTGCCCATTCGAATCTGATAAGTGCCTCTTTTCATTTCTGATGAGTGTCCGATTTTGTTATAAGTTCTCTTTTTCAGTCCCTTTTTCGTTTAAAATAGCGCAATTCCCCTCCTGATAAATGCCCCCTTTGAATCTGATAAAGGCATCGTTTCTCTCTTGAGCCATTTCCTCTCGTTTGAATTTCCCTTCCACCTCCGGCAAGCTTCCTAAAGTCCTCGAAAGAGCCATTTACGAATAGTTCCAAAGAATTAGCGAGACTTTAAAGAGCGAGGCAGAGGAGCAGGGGACAGGAAGGGCGCAGCGCCTTCTAAAAATTTCATTGGAAGGAATGGTGCCTCTAAATTGAAGCAATGAGGGTATTTTTAAAGTTTCCTTTTCAAAGCCAGCTCGCTACGCGACCTCGCACTTACTTATTATATTTCACGCGAGGCTCTTCGAGTAGTGAGTTGTAACCATAAGTTCTTTATCTGTTCTCCAATTCCTGATGGTATTGTGCTTAAAGTCCCATTTATTTCATGTAATTTCTTGGTGTGCACACTACTTGAAGTGCCTTGCGTGAGATATAATAAGTAAGTGCGGGATATAGCATAGCGAACGAGCGTTGGAAAGAAAAAGTTAAAAAAAAAAAAAAAAAAGGGAGAAAAAAACCCTCTTTGCTTCAATTTAGGGGTACCGTTCCTTCCAATTAAAGTTGTGGTAGGCACTGTGACCTTCCTGTCCCCTGCTCCTCTGCCTCGCACTGCAATGCCTCTCTCTGATTCTTTGGAGCTATTCGTAAATGTCTCTTTCAAGGACTTTAGGGAGCGTTCCGGTGGTGAAAGGGAAATTTTAAAGAAGAAGAAATGACACAAGAGAGAAAAGTGGCCTCTATCAGATTTGAAGGGGCACTTATCAGAAAGAGAAATGTACTATTTTAAATGAGAGAGGGACTGAAAATGGGCACTTATAATAACCGGACCCTCATCAGGATTGAAAAGAGACACTTATCAGATTGGAAGATTCACTAAATCGCGAGGAGAGATGGCATTTACTAGAAAGGAAAAGGGGCACATATCAGAAACCAAACTGGAACATATGAATTTTTAAAAGGGGCTCTTGCCCGAATGGAAAAGGGACACTATCAGAAAACAAGAGGGCGTTAATTGCACTTATCTTACGTTAACAGATGGAGAAATTGGACATGCATACTAAAAAAGGGAAAAGGGGCACTTATCGGAAGTAAATGAGGGCGTGTATCAGATTTCAAATAGGGCATTTATCAGAGGTGAAAAGGGGCACTCTGCAAAAGAGGAATTGCTTTATGAAAAAGGAAAAGAAGTAGTAGTCAAAGGGGGCAGTAATCACAATTTCAAAGGGATGATTGTTAGTGTAAAAGACGTAAAAGACGCACTTCTCAGAATGGGAACAGAGCGCTCTTAAAAAGGGAAAGGGGCACTAATCAGGAATAAAAAGGGCGCACTTCTAGGTTTCAAGAAGGGTAACTTGCCTGAAACGAAAAGGGGCACTTATAAGAAGGCAAGGGCACTTATTAACAAAGAAAATGGGCCCTTCTAAGATGAAAGGGGGCATTTTTCTTGGACAAAAAGGGGCACTTTTTGGGTGCTTCGAAAAGTGGGGGGGGGGGGGGGGCACTGTGCCCCCTGCCCCCTCCTTCCCCGGGTGCGCCGCCTCTGTTCCAAATCATACAAATTCATATTCGTCGGTCAGAATTTATTTGATCTTACAGGTCTTGGCAAGAATGCGTTTTGACAGTGCAATAAAAATGTGAAAGTATTATGATGCTTAATATATACAAACACAATCTCAAAACTGAAATACAAAATAGAATCATGTAATTACATTTATAATTATAGACAAATTAGATCTGTAGAACAATTTAGTTTAGGTCAGCCAAAACGGGGAAAGGGGGGGGGGGTGGGGGGGGGGGGTGGAGGGGGGGGGGGGTTCAGAATAAGATGAAACGATGATATAGGTTATGCAATGAGTCGGGTGAGTTGAGAGTTGGTGCTTTTGTTAGGCATGCTTTAAGCCCCATTTAAACAGCATAAGAAACAGCGCCCAAATTGAACATTTGTTTATTTGTGTATGTTTGTGAACCACCGACTAGTAAGGTGAATCTTTCAATAAGAATTAACATGTTTCCTTTTAGATATCCTCAGGCACTAGTCCGTGGTATTTCTTGCTTGTTTCCTTTGTAAATACGTTTTTATCTTTGCCTGGAAATTAGATAAATGAATAATAATAATAATAATAGAGAATACTTATTAAGCGCATAATAACTGGAGTAGTTATCTATGCGCTTTACAATTATTGATGCAAAAGTGCATAAAACAAAATATGAATATCATAGTAAATAGATAAAAGTAAATAAATAAATAGATAAATAAATAAATGAATAAATAAATAAATAAATAAATAAATAAATAAATAAATAAATAAATAAATAAATAAACGAATAAATAAATATATAAACAGGTCTATACAGCCAGACTACTTTAGGACTTTAGATTGATCATTTTGATAAAAATGTACCGGTACCAGTACTGTAACTTTTTTTTGTATCGTACTGTACTTTCTATTTATCTGATGTATGATGATCAATTCAGTTAGATGATTTTCTTGAGGAAGCGTACGTAGACCATTATTAATTTTGGTTCAAAATAAAAATTAAAAAAAAGAATAATACAGAACGAAATGACTAACAGTTAGCTAGTATTGAAGAGGGCGCACTCTCTGCTCTGGTGTAATAAAGGGCCATGTGTCAAGAGTAGGGGCTCATCGATATAGAGCTAGAGCCCTTGGCTGTACTGTATATGTACAGTAGGCCCTACTGTGTTTACATTCGTTGCGATGCGGAAACGTCCGCCGTGCGTGTCACCTGGCAACGCCCCGCTGTTATCCTAACATAAGCTAGCTTAGCTATACGCAAGCTAGCTACAACGTGCGCATACAGAGCTAGCTAGATATAGAGAGCGAGGGAACAGGCAGACAGAGAAGAAAGCATTTCAAAACCATATTTTAGCCAGTTTTGAAGGATTTGAGTCAAGTTTTGAGACGAAACCATGACTGGAGCAGAGAGGAGATTCGATCTTCATCAAACAAGCTCTGGTCGGGGCTTGGATTATCGCCCGGAATACTATTTTCCAGCATCAGATTTTAAGGTTTGTTTAGACCGCTATTTACATTACTAGGGTGTCCACAGAAATTTTCTATTCGAGCTTCAGGTTTTTTTTCTGGATTTTTTTGACATATTTGAGAAGAATGATGTATCAGATTACACATGGTTAAATTTCAGCATTTTCTAACTTTTCTATCAAAAGATAGAGTAATTTAAAATAACGGTTATTTTCTGCCCCTTTTTGCCCATTTGCTCTGTAACTGTTAGGATGGGGAGTTGGGTGTCCGGATACGTAACAAAAATGAAGCCTTCTTTTTTGTCTTTGGATTAAACAAAAACTATGCATTGATTTGTGCTAATCATCATCATTATTTTTCTCTATAATATTGTCTAACATTTTGTGCTGAAACATTAAAGAGATCTGCTTGCGAACTTCTTCAATTGGCTGTTTAAAAATTGTCCGGATACACAACCTGTCCGGACACCCAACAACTGGGTAATACTATTACTAGATCTATAGGTCTACACATGGACAGGGATACCGTGCAAATAATGATGTTTATCAGACCGTTACATTTTCAATTTTTATTTTTATGCAGGGCCTCATCAATGAAAAGATAGCCCAATGTATTCTCTTTCAGTTGATATAGAGTCTAAGTTTTTTACTGATTTGAAATTAAGATCAACTTGTAAATTTTAAAGAATTGCCAAAAATGGCTAAAAATCAGCTTCCCATTCATTTTCAGTGGGAAATACTCACTCGTTGTGTAGAATTTTGACAAGCATTAGCTATTTACTTTCTATTTCTTTTCCCTCTCAGTAACATTTCATGCAACATTATCTAAAAAGTAGATCAGAACTTTCTCGATCAAATGATACCAAACATTTGATATCAAAATAAGGAGATCAACATGAGGATTGCATTGAGTAAAGGACAAAAAAACGGTCCACTTTTTGGTCACAGCTCAGCATGCTTTAGTACAGAAACTGAAATCTGCTGCGGACAAATTAGATCTAACAGTAACAGTTAGATCTAACTGTTACATTAGACCGAAGTGTTCTGTCTCTAACGGTCGTCGTTAGCCTCGTATTCTGGTAGGGTCGGCACAAAAGGAGGAGTGCCGACCCTACCAGAATACGAGGCTAACGACGACTGTTAGAGACAGAACACTTCGGTCTAGATCGAGATCTAACAGTTATAAGTAATACACTAACGGTTACGTTAAGTTCTACTTCTACGCTCCTTCTCATCAAGCCTGTTCAGCAACTGGATGAGGGTTTGTGGTGTGTTGCTTCCAACAGTGGATGCAAATTGTGCTTAGTGCTTTACAAATTCATATAGGCCTATGATCTATAGAGATCTACAGGTGCTGTTTGTGCAAGTAAAAAAAGTACCGGTAACAAACCTTGAACCTTGAAGAATTAGGTTTAGAGTCTAATCCCTTTTGCAGCTCATTGGAAACTAAGCTGGGATGGGTGCATGTGCAGTCGATAAATAAATAAATTGGACAGAAAACACTAGCCTACTTTCCTATTGTCAGCAGTAGAGTTTGTAACCAAGCACTAATACTAGTCAGAGTTAGACTTTAGGCAGGGCCATTATTCTGAAAATCTTGTTATCTTTGCAATCAGAAATAGCGTACGCCATTGGCTCACATCGCGCACTTTTGTCTTGCATGCTAGTCATTTGCGCAGTTTAAACCAACCATAATACCGTACACCTTTTAAATTTGTTATTACAATTAACACAGTGAAGATAGGACAAGAGATAACACGATTTTCAGAATATTGGCCCAGGGCTGAACGCAGAAATTTTTTCCTGGGGGGGGGGCAAGATGCGTAAAAACTTTTGAAGAAACTCGAAAGCGAGGGAGCGAAGTGACCGAGCTGGTCATGAGGGCGCTTTTGCATTTTTAAAAGTGAAATTGAAGAATTTTTGCACACTTTGGGTGAATTTTGTGAAAATTTTCAGTAAAAAAATGTAAGTTTTCACAATTTCTGGGGGGGGGGCAACTGCCCCCGCTGCATACGGCCATGTTACTAGGGCCTGATGGGAGTGAGTAAAACGCAATTTAACGATATCAAATCACCAGAAAATATGAAACTAAAGGTGCTTCCACACATGATGCGACAGTGTGGTAACACACTGTTGCGCCTCACTGTTTCGTCTTCACACATGATGGGACTTTGTGTCACCACATATGCTAATGAACGCGCATTAATGCGTCAACTCTCAATAAGAGAGCATATTGTCAAAACTTGCGCAAACAATCTCATGGCAACAATTTTTGCGCTAACTTTTTAGAAATTTAATTGTGCACATTTTTTTTTTTCTTATCTAGGCAGCAAACAAAAGTGTGTCCTGCCTCGGCGACATTTTTTTTTCGCCCTATACCCCAATATTTTTTATTTATTTTGAATGGGCACTTTAAAGTTTTGTGATTGTTAGCTGTCAGTTACAAAGTAAAATAGCCTAGAGTCTGGACTTACAGTAAACAGAATTTTAGCTTTTACTTTTAGACCAGTGACAGATCTAAGGTTCAGGCCAATGGCAAGGACTTAAAATAAGAATGGACTAACTGTTAGAGTCCAAAAGTTAGATTCTGGTAAATCTAGACATTAGGGTCTAGACTTGATCTAGATTTAATTGACCAGTTGTAACTTTTTTCTCTTTACTGCAGACTACAATCAACAACCCTCTTCCACCTGAGCTTGCCAAACAAGATGAAATCATTAAACCATTTCAAACAACAACAGGACAGACACATGATAATAAATATCATGGAGGATTATTGGCAAACCCTCAACATCAGAAGGCCCCAGGTCACTGGAATATTCACTACAATAAGGACTTACGAGAAAAGGTAAGAATATCAATTCGGTTTTAACCTAAATCTGATCATTCAAATCTCCAGGTCAAATCTGACTTGGCAGAGGTCCAATATTGAAACTTTAAGTTTGTCTTTTTTTTAAATTCAGTGTAATATGATGAAAATTTCTACTTTCCAATGTTATTTGAATGGTATTCAAATAGATGTTCCATGTAATTAGGTTGGTTTATTATTCTCAAGAGTAACTTTACCGTATATTTTATTCATAGTTTAACTTGAAAAAAAGGAATTTGTAATTTGGCAGTGCTTTTGCTGGTTCAATTTTAAACAATATCGCTCCATCTCTCAACCCTTTTTCCCCAATCAGCTTCAACAAAGAGGCTGGAGAAAACCTCTAACCATGGAACATCAGGAGAGTGAAGCCCAATCACAGTACAAAGGAGATCAAATACAGATGGGTGTAGACTTTGACAACAGGCTTAGTGGTAATCCACAACCATCTAATCTTCAAACTCATCATCAGAACTGTCCTGCTCCAGTCAGAGTGAGTCTATCATTAAATAAACTACACACTCAAAACATTTATCCAATGGCTAATTCATATATACAGAGCTATTTTGTTTCTAGATAGACTATTCAGTCAAATAATATTTTGTTTGATTATGCGATATTGAGTACCGTACTGTAGAAGATTTTATATGTGGTTTTAATGACACTGTTCAAAGGTTCATCAGTTTCAGAGAAAAGTAAATCATTGTCAGACTGGATTTCCTTTTAACAAAAGGCTTAGAGATGTGATGTAGATTATACCAGTTATGGCTTTCCAATATGTTGCTGATAGTCCTTGTAAAACAGAGTGTCTAAAGATGTGTTCCATACCAATACACAATCACAAGAATAATTACAGCTATGAAAGAGAGTGATGGAAAGATACTCTGCTTTATTCTGTTTGAGAACATCAAATTCTGTGAGATCACAAATCATATGCACATGTATAGCAGTCAGGAGTTGGATAGGAGAAATAATCATTATCAAAGGGTTTTTTGGGGAATTTCAGACAATTAGTTAACCTATTATCTTAGGAAGCTTATTCCCATAGGCTTAAAGGGAAAGTCCACCCTAGAAGTTTCACTGTTTCAATAAAAGGAGATAAATTTGAACAGCATTTCAAAAAAGAAATGAGCAAAATCGGTCAAAGAATAAGAAGATTACACTCCTTTACATTTTCTAGTAAATTACTCTCAGTTATGCAAATTGGCAACACTGATGACATCATATGCGAGCAGGTCTCCATTCAATTTGTACATGAAATTTCACATTTTCTCAATTTTCTTGTATGTTATGTAAAAAGCAATTCTTCTGAACATACATTGATTATGGGGGTTAGAAAATGTGAAATTTCATGTACAAAGTGAATGGAGACCTGCTCGCATATGATGTCATCAGTGTTGCCAATTTGCAGAGCCGAGAGTAGTTTACTAGAAAAACGTAAAGGAGTGTAATTTTCTTATTCTCTGCTCATTTCTTTTTTAAAATGCTGTTCAAATTTATCTTCTTTTATTGAAACAGTGAAACCTCTCGGGTGGACTTACCCTTTAACACAGGGAGCCTATTCCCATGGAGCCTATTCCCATAGGCTTAACACAGGGAGCCTATTCCCATAGGCTTAACACAGGGAGCCTATTCCCATAGGCTTAACACAGGGAGCCTATTCCCATAGGCTTAACACAGGGAGCCTATTCCCATAGGCTTAACACAGGGAGCCTATTCCCATAGGCTTAACACAGGGAGCCTATTCCCATAGGCTTAACACATGGAGCCTATTCCCATAGGCTTAACACATGCAGCCTATTCCCATAGGCTTAACACAGGGAGCCTATTCCCATAGGCTTAACACAGGGAGCCTATTCCCATAGGCTTAACACATGGAGCCTATTCCCATAGGCTTAACACATGGAGCCTATTCCCATAGGCTTAACACATGGAGCCTATTCCCATAGGCTTAACACAGGCAGCCTATTCCCATAGGCTTAACACAGGCAGCCTATTCCCATAGGCTTAACACAGGGAGCCTATTCCCATAGGCTTAACACAGGGAGCCTATTCCCATAGGCTTAACACATGGAGCCTATTCCCATAGGCTTAATACAGGGACCACCTAGTTTCTGTAGGCATGCAAGTGTTAGTTTCTAAATGATAATAACAGAATATTATTACCCTTTTTTAATTTGCTTGTTACAGGACAGCATACCTAAATACAAACCTACTCTTGTAAGAGATGATGGTGTTTTACAGCTACTTGATATATATGTACCAACATCCCATCATGTACATAAACGATTTACACGTCATGAACTTGAGGATTACCCAAAGAAAGATGCTGCCACCTACTGGCGATGTGAAGACTACACGCAGGCATGGGGCCATGGAACAAAACACAAGTAAGTAAACTGTATAGAGTCCCATTTCACAAAGGTTCAACATATAGGTAAGGTTAAACCTCCATAAGCCTACTGAAATACATTGTAAGTGTAAATAATAAATCGCACATTGCCCTTGTATGTTCCTACAGTACATGTATACACATTTGAATGGATTTTGAGTGCATGTACACTTAAAAAACCCTGGATGGAGTTTAAACAACCTATGATTTTAAACCTCTTTTATGAATTCATGCTGGTTTATCTGTTTAGTAGATTTTTTTTGTTGATAAGTGTTAAAATTGGTTGCTCAATTATCCCTACAATGATTTAAATGTTGAAAACTAAGGCAGAAAAAAAAAAAAAACAACTAATGTAGGATCCCAGAGGAATGTATGTGAAATGAAGTTGACTGCAGCTTGGTATTTCACACTTTATAGTGGTTCACATTGTAGTTGTATAATGAAGTTGACTGCAGCTTGGTATTTCACACTTTATAGTGGTTCACATTGTAGTTGTATAATTTCTCTTGTACTTCATGTTCATTTGAATAATGTTGGTAAACTTTGACCTCAACAACAGAAAAATTCACATTAAAAGAAAGATTATTTCAGCATCATTTTCAAAATTCCAAACAAGGTGTAATGACAGTACCAGTACTCAATAACACTGAAGTTTGTCAGTATTTCTGTTACTTATCATTTTTTTTTTATTTTCTTGTTTCCTTGAGCAGTCCTCTTCCAAAAGCAGCTGAAGTTCACCAGCGTGCTCCTATGACTGATGAGATGGTTTTCAAGACAGCTATTAAAGAACCTGTGCGTTGGCCTGAACGATTCAAGCGTGTTCCTCATGCTGGCATGAAGACAACCATGACAAGCTCTTATAAGACACCTTCTGATCCCAAAATGAAAGAACTCTTCTCTTGCCCAGTGGACACACCATGGGTCATTCCTAAAGCTGGTCCAATGCAAACCTTCTCTGTTCCTAACATGTACACAACAGAATACAAAACATATGC
>CM057163.1:28038047-28119036 GCA_029962745.1 Echinometra lucunter | reverse complement strand
TTACTGAACACTATAACACTATGAAAGTTGCATTAGTACAGCCTGTACATTCATTGTGAGATAATTTCAAGGCATATGCAGAGGTTTCTTCAATAATCAATATCGACTTCGATTCACTGAAATCGAATAAAATGTACATGTCTGCGGACCAAAGTTTCGAATTGGATCTGTTGAAACAATCTATAACACTTCTCTTGCGAGGCATATACAGAGGTTTCTTCAATAATCTAAAATATGTGGATGCAGGATAGGTTTTCACTAATTTCACTTCATTTCCTGAATTGGTTCGGGATTTCCACTTTGCTCTTCTTTCCAAAGCCCCAAAATGATAAACCAAAAATTATAACATGAAATGTGTGGATGTGTGACAGTTATGACAAATTTCACTTCAAAACCTGAAAATATTTCTTGAATTGGATAGAGATTTCGACTTTGGTTTTCTTTCTAAAGCCCCAGAATAATATTGGAGAGCTTCAAATACACCCTTCTGTCATGTTTTAAATGATATTTGGGTGAATAGTGCCCATCATTTAGCGGTTAGCTTCAACCTAGACAATGCATTTTTGTTCTCTTAGTGTTTAAATCTTGCACGAGAAAAATACACCCTCTCCTGATAACGCAATTTTGACTTCCACTAATTTAACCATTTGACTACTGAGTTCTCTAATTTCCATAGACTTAATGCGGGGAAAACCTAGATCCAGCAGGTAATGGGTTAAATCAAAAAAATGTATCTATCTGGGTACTAAAATGTCGAAATGGATCTGCTTTACGATCTATAACACGTTTGTTGCATTAGTATATCAATTACGAGGCATATAGACCAATTTCACAACGCAGGAGGGCCGCAGACTGTTCGACACAGTTCGACATACTGGGGTGGGCGCTCCAACTTTTATAGTACACAAGTCAATAGCGCGTTATGTACATTCGTTCGATTTTTTGTCTATTTTGACCAGTATATGCAGATTTATTTTAATATTTGCAATGAGAAATTATCAGGGAAGTTCAGGTCGCAGCTGTGCGATGTTCAAATGCCACAAGGATTAGAGAAAGTTTAAAAATTGGAAGCTAACTGAGTGCGAAATTCACTCGCTTTTGACTCATGAAGCCTGTTTGTGTGAGAAGCCGTACTCCCTACACAGGTTTCCGTAAGCAATGTGAAGGAATTCTTCGCCAGTGGGTAAAAACATCAACAGAAGGGACTTTAAGTCAAGAAACATTATCATTATGTACTTTGGCGTAAAATTTAATGAGTGAAAACTTGACATTGTAAACAGGGTAAGATTTAGGGCTCCCGTTTACTACGGCTTCTATGCTGCAATCGAATTTTACTGACAAAACTAAGTTGAAAAACCATCGAAATTACAAAAATACATCATACCTTCATCCGTCAGATATGACCATTGTCTTACCTCATCTACCCATGTATCCATGCTTTATTTTATTGATCTAGAATAAAGTAAATGGAACAATATCAGGGCATATCTCATATCTTACATTCATTTTGGACACAGAGCCAATTGCGGTCAGCGCGCTTGCCCACAGCAGCAATGGCGTCGCCGATAGAGGGCCAAATACATAAACCGGCCGTGAAATTGGTCTATACAGAGGTTTCTTCAATAATTCAGACTATTTGGATGTAGGACAGTTTTCACAAATTTCACTTCAAAACCTAAAATAATTCCTGAATTGGTTCGAGATTTCTAGTTTGCTCGTCTTTCCAAAGTCTAAAAATGATATAGGAGAGCTTCAGATACACGATCTGCTTAAAACGATCTACAACACTTTTGTTGCATTACGAGGCATATACAGAGGTTTCTTCAATAATTCAAACTATCTGGATGTAGGACAGTTTAAATTTCACAAATTTCACTTCAAAACCTACAATAATTCCTGACTTGGTTTGAGATTTCTAGTTTGCCTTTCTTTCCAAAGCCCCCAAAATGATATAGGAGAGCTTCAGATACACCCTCCTATCATGTTTAAAATCATATTTGCGTTCATAACGCCAACCATTTAACGGTTAGCTTCAACCTAAAGCAACCAATACATTTTCGTTTTCTAAGTGTTAAAGATCTTGAACGTCGAGGTTTCAAGAGAAATAGGTTCCAAAATGCGCCTTCTTGCAATAACGCCATTTCCACCACCTTAATTCAAATAAAATGTACATGCGTGGGTAACAAATTGATTTACTGAACACTATAACACTATGACAGTTTTTTTGCATTAGTACAGCCTGTACATTCATTGTGAGATAAATTTCAAGGCATATGCAGAGGTTTCTTCAATAATCAATATCGACTTCGATTAACTGAAATCGAATAAAATGTACATGTCTGCGGACCAAAGTTTCGAATTGGATCTGCTGAAACAATCTATAACACTTCTCTTGCGAGGCATATACAGAGGTTTCTTCAATAATCTAAAATATGTGGATGCAGGATAGGTTTTCACTAATTTCACTTCATTTCCTAAATGGGTACGGGATTTCCACTTTGCTCTTCTTTCCAAAGCCCCAAAATGATAAACCAAAAATTATAACATGAAATGTGTGGATGTGTAACAGTTATGACAAATTTCACTTCAAAACCTGAAAATATTTCTTGAATTGGATCGAGATTTCGACTTTGGTTTTCTTTCTAAAGCCCCAGAATAATATTGGAGAGCTTCAAATACACCCTTCTGTCATGTTTTAAATATTTGGGTGAATAGTGCCCATCATTTAGCGGTTAGCTTCAACCTAGACAATGCATTTTTGTTCTCTTAGTGTTTAAATCTTGCACGAGAAAAATACACCCTCTCCTGATAACGCAATTTTGACTTCCACTAATTTAACCATTTGACTACTGAGTTCTCTAATTTCCATAGACTTAATGCGGGGAAAACCTAGATCCAGCAGGTAATGGGTTAAATCAAAAAAATGTATCTATCTGGGTACTAAAATGTCGAAATGGATCTGCTTTACGATCTATAACACGTTTGTTGCATTAGTATATCAATTACGAGGCAGAGGTTTCTTCAATAATTCAAACTATCTGGATGTAGGACAGTTTTCACAAATTTCACTTCAAAACCTAAAATAATTCCTGAATTGGTTCGAGATTTCTAGTTTGCTCGTCTTTCCAAAGTCTAAAAATGATATAGGAGAGCTTCAGATACACGATCTACTTAAACGATCTACAACACTTTTGTTGCATTACGAGGCATATACAGAGGTTTCTTCAATAATTCAAACTATCTGGATGTAGGACAGTTTAAATTTCACAAATTTCACTTCAAAACCTACAATAATTCCTGACTTGGTTCGAGATTTCTAGTTTGCCTTTCTTTCCAAAGCCCCCAAAATGATATAGGAGAGCTTCAGATACACCCTTCTATCATGTTTAAAATCATATTTGCGTTCATAACGCCAACCATTTAGCGGTTAGCTTCAACCTAAAGCAACCAATACATTTTCGTTTTCTAAGTGTTAAAGATCTTGAACGTCGAGGTTTCAAGAGAAATAGGTTCCAAAATGCGCCTTCTTGCAATAACGCCATTTCCACCACCTTAATTCAAATAAAATGTACATGTGTGGGTAACAAATTGATTTACTGAACACTATAACACTATGAAAGTTGCATTAGTACAGCCTGTACATTCATTATGAGATAAATTTCAAGGCATATGCAGAGGTTTCTTCAATAATCAATATCGACTTCGATTCACTGAAATCGAATAAAATGTACATGTCTGCGGACCAAAGTTTCGAATTGGATCTGTTGAAACAATCTATAACACTTCTCTTGCGAGGCATATACAGAGGTTTCTTCAATAATCTAAAATATGTGGATGCAGGATAGGTTTTCACTAATTTCACTTCATTTCCCGAATTGGTTCGGGATTTCCACTTTGCTCTTCTTTCCAAAGCCCCAAAATGATAAACCAAAAATTATAACATGAAATGTGTGGATGTGTGACAGTTATGACAAATTTCACTTCAAAACCTGAAAATATTTCTTGAATTGGATCGAGATTTCGACTTTGGTTTTCTTTCTAAAGCCCCAGAATAATATTGGAGAGCTTCAAATACACCCTTCTGTCATGTTTTAAATATTTGGGTGAATAGTGCCCATCATTTAGCGGTTAGCTTCAACCTAGACAATGCATTTTTGTTCTCTTAGTGTTTAAATCTTGCACGAGAAAAATACACCCTCTCCTGATAACGCAATTTTGACTTCCACTAATTTAACCATTTGACTACTGAGTTCTCTAATTTCCATAGACTTAATGCGGGGAAAACCTAGATCCAGCAGGTAATGGGTTAAATCAAAAAAATGTATCTATCTGGGTACTAAAATGTCGAAATGGATCTGCTTTACGATCTATAACACGTTTGTTGCATTAGTATATCAATTACGAGGCAGAGGTTTCTTCAATAATTCAAACTATCTGGATGTAGGACAGTTTTCACAAATTTCACTTCAAAACCTAAAATAATTCCTGAATTGGTTCGAGATTTCTAGTTTGCTCGTCTTTCCAAAGTCTAAAAATGATATAGGAGAGCTTCAGATACACGATCTACTTAAACGATCTACAACACTTTTGTTGCATTACGAGGCATATACAGAGGTTTCTTCAATAATTCAAACTATCTGGATGTAGGACAGTTTAAATTTCACAAATTTCACTTCAAAACCTACAATAATTCCTGACTTGGTTCGAGATTTCTAGTTTGCCTTTCTTTCCAAAGCCCCCAAAATGATATAGGAGAGCTTCAGATACACCCTTCTATCATGTTTAAAATCATATTTGCGTTCATAACGCCAACCATTTAGCGGTTAGCTTCAACCTAAAGCAACCAATACATTTTCGTTTTCTAAGTGTTAAAGATCTTGAACGTCGAGGTTTCAAGAGAAATAGGTTCCAAAATGCGCCTTCTTGCAATAACGCCATTTCCACCACCTTAATTCAAATAAAATGTACATGTGTGGGTAACAAATTGATTTACTGAACACTATAACACTATGAAAGTTGCATTAGTACAGCCTGTACATTCATTATGAGATAAATTTCAAGGCATATGCAGAGGTTTCTTCAATAATCAATATCGACTTCGATTCACTGAAATCGAATAAAATGTACATGTCTGCGGACCAAAGTTTCGAATTGGATCTGTTGAAACAATCTATAACACTTCTCTTGCGAGGCATATACAGAGGTTTCTTCAATAATCTAAAATATGTGGATGCAGGATAGGTTTTCACTAATTTCACTTCATTTCCCGAATTGGTTCGGGATTTCCACTTTGCTCTTCTTTCCAAAGCCCCAAAATGATAAACCAAAAATTATAACATGAAATGTGTGGATGTGTGACAGTTATGACAAATTTCACTTCAAAACCTGAAAATATTTCTTGAATTGGATCGAGATTTCGACTTTGGTTTTCTTTCTAAAGCCCCAGAATAATATTGGAGAGCTTCAAATACACCCTTCTGTCATGTTTTAAATATTTGGGTGAATAGTGCCCATCATTTAGCGGTTAGCTTCAACCTAGACAATGCATTTTTGTTCTCTTAGTGTTTAAATCTTGCACGAGAAAAATACACCCTCTCCTGATAACGCAATTTTGACTTCCACTAATTTAACCATTTGACTACTGAGTTCTCTAATTTCCATAGACTTAATGCGGGGAAAACCTAGATCCAGCAGGTAATGGGTTAAATCAAAAAAATGTATCTATCTGGGTACTAAAATGTCGAAATGGATCTGCTTTACGATCTATAACACGTTTGTTGCATTAGTATATCAATTACGAGGCAGAGGTTTCTTCAATAATTCAAACTATCTGGATGTAGGACAGTTTTCACAAATTTCACTTCAAAACCTAAAATAATTCCTGAATTGGTTCGAGATTTCTAGTTTGCTCGTCTTTCCAAAGTCTAAAAATGATATAGGAGAGCTTCAGATACACGATCTACTTAAACGATCTACAACACTTTTGTTGCATTACGAGGCATATACAGAGGTTTCTTCAATAATTCAAACTATCTGGATGTAGGACAGTTTAAATTTCACAAATTTCACTTCAAAACCTACAATAATTCCTGACTTGGTTCGAGATTTCTAGTTTGCCTTTCTTTCCAAAGCCCCCAAAATGATATAGGAGAGCTTCAGATACACCCTTCTATCATGTTTAAAATCATATTTGCGTTCATAACGCCAACCATTTAGCGGTTAGCTTCAACCTAAAGCAACCAATACATTTTCGTTTTCTAAGTGTTAAAGATCTTGAACGTCGAGGTTTCAAGAGAAATAGGTTCCAAAATGCGCCTTCTTGCAATAACGCCATTTCCACCACCTTAATTCAAATAAAATGTACATGTGTGGGTAACAAATTGATTTACTGAACACTATAACACTATGAAAGTTGCATTAGTACAGCCTGTACATTCATTATGAGATAAATTTCAAGGCATATGCAGAGGTTTCTTCAATAATCAATATCGACTTCGATTCACTGAAATCGAATAAAATGTACATGTCTGCGGACCAAAGTTTCGAATTGGATCTGTTGAAACAATCTATAACACTTCTCTTGCGAGGCATATACAGAGGTTTCTTCAATAATCTAAAATATGTGGATGCAGGATAGGTTTTCACTAATTTCACTTCATTTCCCGAATTGGTTCGGGATTTCCACTTTGCTCTTCTTTCCAAAGCCCCAAAATGATAAACCAAAAATTATAACATGAAATGTGTGGATGTGTGACAGTTATGACAAATTTCACTTCAAAACCTGAAAATATTTCTTGAATTGGATCGAGATTTCGACTTTGGTTTTCTTTCTAAAGCCCCAGAATAATATTGGAGAGCTTCAAATACACCCTTCTGTCATGTTTTAAATATTTGGGTGAATAGTGCCCATCATTTAGCGGTTAGCTTCAACCTAGACAATGCATTTTTGTTCTCTTAGTGTTTAAATCTTGCACGAGAAAAATACACCCTCTCCTGATAACGCAATTTTGACTTCCACTAATTTAACCATTTGACTACTGAGTTCTCTAATTTCCATAGACTTAATGCGGGGAAAACCTAGATCCAGCAGGTAATGGGTTAAATCAAAAAAATGTATCTATCTGGGTACTAAAATGTCGAAATGGATCTGCTTTACGATCTATAACACGTTTGTTGCATTAGTATATCAATTACGAGGCAGAGGTTTCTTCAATAATTCAAACTATCTGGATGTAGGACAGTTTTCACAAATTTCACTTCAAAACCTAAAATAATTCCTGAATTGGTTCGAGATTTCTAGTTTGCTCGTCTTTCCAAAGTCTAAAAATGATATAGGAGAGCTTCAGATACACGATCTACTTAAACGATCTACAACACTTTTGTTGCATTACGAGGCATATACAGAGGTTTCTTCAATAATTCAAACTATCTGGATGTAGGACAGTTTAAATTTCACAAATTTCACTTCAAAACCTACAATAATTCCTGACTTGGTTCGAGATTTCTAGTTTGCCTTTCTTTCCAAAGCCAGCAAAATGATATAGGAGAGCTTCAGATACACCCTCCTATCATGTTTAAAATCATATTTGCGTTCATAACGCCAACCATTTAGTGGTTAGCTTCAACCTAAAGCAACCAATACATTTTCGTTTTCTAAGTGTTAAAGATCTTGAACGTCGAGGTTTCAAGAGAAATAGGTTCCAAAATGCGCCTTCTTGCAATAACGCCATTTCCACCACCTTAATTCAGATAAAATGTACATGTGTGGGTAACAAATTGATTTACTGAACACTATAACACTATGAAAGTTGCATTAGTACAGCCTGTACATTCATTGTGAGATAAATTTCAAGGCATATGCAGAGGTTTCTTCAATAATCAATATCGACTTCGATTCACTGAAATCGAATAAAATGTACATGTCTGCGGACCAAAGTTTCGAATTGGATCTGTTGAAACAATCTATAACACTTCTCTTGCGAGGCATATACAGAGGTTTCTTCAATAATCTAAAATATGTGGATGCAGGATAGGTTTTCACTAATTTCACTTCATTTCCCGAATTGGTTCGGGATTTCCACTTTGCTCTTCTTTCCAAAGCCCCAAAATGATAAACCAAAAATTATAACATGAAATGTGTGGATGTGTGACAGTTATGACAAATTTCACTTCAAAACCTGAAAATATTTCTTGAATTGGATCGAGATTTCGACTTTGGTTTTCTTTCTAAAGCCCCAGAATAATATTGGAGAGCTTCAAATACACCCTTCTGTCATGTTTTAAATATTTGGGTGAATAGTGCCCATCATTTAGCGGTTAGCTTCAACCTAGACAATGCATTTTTGTTCTCTTAGTGTTTAAATCTTGCACGAGAAAAATACGCCCTCTCCTGATAACGCAATTTTGACTTCCACTAATTTAACCATTTGACTACTGAGTTCTCTAATTTCCATAGACTTAATGCGGGGAAAACCTAGATCCAGCAGGTAATGGGTTAAATCTAAAAAATGTATCTATCTGGGTACTAAAATGTCGAAATGGATCTGCTTTACGATCTATAACACGTTTTTTGCATTAGTATATCAATTACGAGGCATATAGACCAATTTCACAACGCAGGAGGGCAGCAGACTGTTCGACACAGTTCGACATACTGGGGTGGGCGCTCCAGCTTTTATAGTACACAAGTCAATAGCGCGTTATGTACTTTCGTTCGATTTTTTGTCTATTTTGACCAGTATATGCAGATTTATTTTAATATTTGCAATGAGAAATTATCAGGGAAGTTCAGGTCGCAGCTGTGCGATGTTCAAATGCCACAAGGATTAGAGAAAGTTTAAAAATTGGAAGCTAACTGAGTGCGAAATTCACTCGCTTTTGACTCATGAAGCCTGTTTGTGTGAGAAGCCGTACTCCCTACACAGGTTTCCGTAAGCAATGTGAAGGAATTCTTCGCCAGTGGGTAAAAACATCAACA
The DNA here is from genome assembly GCA_029962745.1 of Echinometra lucunter. NCBI lineage: Eukaryota > Metazoa > Echinodermata > Echinoidea > Camarodonta > Echinometridae > Echinometra > Echinometra lucunter. Next base: position 28,110,059 of record CM057163.1, on the reverse strand, counting down.
GAAGGGACTTTTAAGTCAAGAAACATTATCATTATGTACTTTGGCGTAAAATTTAATGAGTGAAAACTTGACTTTGTAAACAGGGTAAGATTTAGGGCTCCCGTTTACTACGGCTTCTATGCTGCAATCGAATTTTACTGACAAAACTAAGTTGAAAAACCATCGAAATTACAAAAATACATCATACCTTCATCCGTCAGATATGACCATTGTCTTACCTCATCTACCCATGTATCCATGCTTTATTTTATTGATCTAGAATAAAGTAAATGGAACAATATCAGGGCATATCTCATATCTTACATTCATTTTGGACACAGAGCCAACTGCGGTCAGCGCGCTTGCCCACAGCAGCAATGGCGTCGCCGATAGAGGGCCAAATACATAAACCGGCCGTGAAATTGGTCTATACAGAGGTTTCTTCAATAATTCAAACTATCTGGATGTAGGACAGTTTTCACAAATTTTACTTCAAAACCTAAAATAATTCCTGAATTGGTTCGAGATTTCTAGTTTGCTCGTCTTTCCAAAGTCTAAAAATGATATAGGAGAGCTTCAGATACACGATCTGCTTAAGACGATCTACAACACTTTTGTTGCATTACGAGGCATATACAGAGGTTTCTTCAATAATTCAAACTATCTGGATGTAGGACAGTTTAAATTTCACTTCAAAACCTACAATAATTCCTGACTTGGTTCGAGATTTCTAGTTTGCCTTTCTTTCCAAAGCCCCCAAAATGATATAGGAGAGCTTCAGATACACCCTCCTATCATTTTTAAAATCATATTTGCGTTCATAACGCCAACCATTTAACGGTTAGCTTCAACCTAAAGCAACCAATACATTTTCGTTTTCTAAGTGTTAAAGATCTTGAACGTCGAGGTTTCAAGAGAAATAGGTTCCAAAATGCTCCTTCTTGCAATAACGCCATTTCCACCACCTTAATTCAAATAAAATGTACATGTGTGGGTAACAAATTGATTTACTGAACACTATAACACTATGACAGTTTTTTTGCATTAGTACAGCCTGTACATTCATTGTGAGATAAATTTCAAGGCATATGCAGAGGTTTCTTCAATAATCAATATCGACTTCGATTCACTGAAATCGAATAAAATGTACATGTCTGCGAAACCAAAGTTTCGAATTGGATCTGCTGAAACAATCTATAACACTTCTCTTGCGAGGCATATACAGAGGTTTCTTCAATAATCTAAAATATGTGGATGCAGGATAGGTTTTCACTAATTTCACTTCATTTCCCGAATTGGTTCGGGATTTCCACTTTGCTCTTCTTTCCAAAGCCCCAAAATGATAAACCAAAAATTATAACATGAAATGTGTGGATGTGTGACAGTTATGACAAATTTCACTTCAAAACCTAAAAATATTTTTTGAATTGGATCGAGATTTCGACTTTGGTTTTCTTTCTAAAGCCCCAGAATAATATTGGAGAGCTTCAAATACACCCTTCTGTCATGTTTTAAATGATATTTGGGTGAATAGTGCCCATCATTTAGCGGTTAGCTTCAACCTAGACAATGTATTTTTGTATGAGTTGTAGATATGAATCCATGAAAATTTTTGACTTGTCCATGCCATGACGTCATCATATTGGCACCTTAACTAACAAATTTTAAACTTACCACGATATATTTTCTTTTAATTGTGGTTATCTCTCTTATTGTTGTAGATATGTTGTAGTCAACACAATTCTCTATCAAAAAACGATATTTTACAACGGCATTGTGGTTTAATTCGCATTTAAATGGACGTAGTCAATTTTTCATATTTCACGTATTCTCCATTGGACCCGAGTTTTTCTCAAATCTTAATTCTACATTTCCATCTGCTTTGAGCAATAGCTAAGTTATTCCTGACTGATTTTCGCCCATCTTCAAGTATACATGTTGTAGCATGAATTTTTTTCAAAGAGAGTGACAATTCCTTTTTCAGTCAGATATTGACAGACCAGTCGAAACTGCGTTATTGCAAGAGGGCGCATTTTGGCACCTGCTTCTCGTGAAACTTCGACGTTCAAGGTTTGAACACTATAAGAAAACGCTCCCTATGCCTTGGAATATCTCGCCCAATGTTTACTTTCCGCTCTTTCTCCTTTTCCTCTCACGTACTCTCTCTCTCTCTCTAGTGCTCCCCTTCCCCTCTCCCTCTATAATCCGTTCTGTCCGGGGGGGGGGGGGGGGCGTTTCCGTTTTACACCGTAGCCTAGGCAGTTTTTTAAAAATTAATTGCATCAATCGTGCTGGTTTCAAAGTTTAGGTTTCGTTTCAGCCATAGAGATATGAATCTCTCTGTTTACAGCTCTCCTACGCCTACCACGTACAACTGCGCACGCGGCGATCATATACTAACTACGTGTACAGAGAGAATGGATGATAGGAAGTGTACAGAGAGAATAGATGATAGGAAGTGTACAGAGAGAATAGATGATAGGAAGTGTACAGAGAGAATGGATGATAGGAAGTGTACAGAGAGAATAGATGATAGGAAGTGTACAGAGAGAATAGATGATAGGAAGTGTACAGAGAGAATGGATGATAGGAAGTGTACAGAGAGAATAGATGATAGGAAGTGTACAGAGAGAATAGATGATAGGAAGTGTACAGAGAGAATAGATGATAGGAAGTGTACAGAGAGAATAGATGATAGGAAGTGGCAAAGAAATATCCAGAAGGAAAAGGGGCCTTCAGGGAACTGAAGGCGAAGAAACAGACGAGAGGATTGCCCAAAGAAATGTAAAAAGAAAGATGGATCCATAGGCCTAAAAGTCCATAAAGAAAAGGGAAAGGTATAGATAAAAGAAAAAAAAACACGAAGAAATACAATGAATGGTGTATAATTATCCTCTATTATTTCTTCATATACTACTTTGTTCTTCATCTCATCTATCCTCTCCCATGTCCATGTGTTTTATATTGTTCTTCCTTCAATCTATCTTCTTCTCTCTCCTTATGTATTTCATTGTTTTTTCTCCTTTAGCCATCCACAGAGAAATATATATAACTGGGCTCAGCTCGTTCGCGCACATTATTACAATGTATTGCATGCAGTGGATATCTTGGCTGTCGTCTATGTGCGCTGAGGACTTAGGACAGAGCACTAAGGCTTGTAGGATTTTTTCGCGAAAATGCCTAGGCAACGGTGTAAAACGGAAACGCGCGTCCGGGGAGGGGTGGTTATCGGATTTTTTTTTACGGGGATGTGAGGCCCTCACTTTGAACCCCTAACCCATATCTAAATATGGATGAATCATTTAAGAAAAGGGTACCCACGGGACCCATGTTTAGGGATTATTTGTGAAAAGCGACTAATTTGGGTGGCACATCCGCGTATCCGAGCATGCCACGGGCGTGCTGTTATCTAACTCCTTCCACCTTACCTCATCATACACCACCTGTATTACAAAGATCACTTTTCTCACATAGCTTTTCAATATATAGTACTTTAATGAAAGCGGTAAAAAAAGGTATCGCTACTCCAGACAAAAGTAAGAAACGACTAAAACATGTACTAGACGACTCTAACTGAAATATGAAACTCAACGAACCTTCAAGATGTTTAAAGCATCACCAGATCTGTTTTCATTATATTTCAAAGCAGGAAAGAACAGTTCTGGGAATTGTTTCTCTGTAAACGACATTTATTTCATAAAGGCCTGGCTATGGTTATATGTTGTCAAAAATATTTAAAGCTTATGTACGGTTTTGGTAAGCCCTTAAGGACTATTTGTCAGATTTTTAAAAAGTTTATATGGTCAATAGCAAAGCTAAGATGCTGTAAAGTTTTTCCTCAGGTTGAATATAATACGAATGAAAGGCGAAAACATTTTTGATCTCAGGTCAGCGACGTAAAACTCCAAGAACATAGACATGCACAACAATGAAAGTTATGTATTCGCGACAAGCATAATGAAGCTGTGTGATCATTGTACAGGGAGTGGTTGGTATGTAGGAGTCCTAAGTTTAGGATAGAGTTTGATATAGCCGTTATATTCTATTGCTTTCAGCTGCTAGTATGTGCACTAAAATTCACTGGAGAACGTGAATGGAATATCACACATTGAACTTTTTGAGCAAGGCGGACAATGTGAGACTATGCATATATTCATCAGTTTCATGCAAATTTTCTTTTTGGTCATGTGTCATAAACCCCATCCCCTTAAAGGGGTGGTTTTGTTACATTTTGTGCGTTAAAACTGAAGTATTTCTTGATTTCTATCAGAACTATAGAGGCTACCATAAAAAGTTTGGTATCGTATTTAAAGCTGTATCAGTATGATAATAGCCTGCAAAGTTTCATATGTATAGGTAACATATAATTAGAGTTACAACATTTTGAATTTAGAAGGCCAGTGGTGGCGGCGGAAGCGGCGCCAACGTGTACAAAATGAGTTGGGAAATTCAGTTTTAATAACATTATTTTGAAAAATGGTAGCAACTTTGTCAAATACTGGCATATGACTTCATATTTTGTACCAAATCGAAGCCAGTACACTCCACTTTCATTTTTTTTTATGATTGAAAAGTGACTTTGCCTGAGCAGTGGTTTTGTTAAGAACTGATATGCTTTGAATTTTAGGTCAAATTGGCACTACCTGTACAAAATCAATACATATTTTTGAATACTTTTGGGGAAAATTTCAATAGTTTGGTAAAAACTTGCGACATGTCTACATTTTTGTTCCAAATTAAAGATATCATACTCAAATTTACTATCTTATGACTGAAGAATAAGCGTTGCTGTCATGGTAACAAGATAGAATGTTATATACAGTGGCTCATAAAAAAATATTTGAATTTTTGAACAAATAATTGTGTTTTTAAAAATAGTTAAGAATGATTATAAACCCTAGACAATTATACCTTGTTGTAAAGGTCTATAACTCCTACAAGAATATAACATTAGAATAGCCCTAGGAGTGCCACAGAAATATTTATGGTGAAAACAATGGGATAATAAGAATTATTAAAATTTATGTATTTATGGTCACACAATTCTTTTTTCTCTTGCATATTCAGATTCGTCTTGTAATTTCCTTTCAAAAATATTTATACTTTTGCTGCCATAGGGTTAACACTTTAGGAGATATCAGTTTTCAAAGTTAGAAGTACACTACTGAAGGTAGAATCACCATGTAACGCAAAAGGAGGCGACCCCATGACGCATGACCTTTTGCTACCATTGTACATGAACTTTATCAAGTCGATTGTCTACTGCAAATATTTTTTTCTTCCCCGGCAGGAAAACTATTTCAACACCATATTTCTAAAACTAAATAAATTTCGATCGGCATAGCCAAAGGCATGGCAAAGATACGATCTTTGTAATATTCAATTATCGCGTAAGATATTTAGATAAGGGATTACATGTATATCATCCAAGAACTTATTAAAATGCTATCGAGGTCTATTCAGTTTAATCAGTGCCAACATGTGTAAATCATGCAAACCTGTTATTACTTTGCCAATATAAGCAATGGACCTCACACAACACACACTTCCAATTTTCCGATGGGCAAGTTTATTTTCCTGCTCTGTAGATCACCTAATTTTCAAATCACGTTGGATTTACTTTTAAAGAAATATTTAACTATATAGTGTATTCTCCTTTTCTTGATATCAGCAATAATATCGGATAATGACTAAATTATGAATGTACAAATTTAATTTTTTTCACAATGCAGTAATAATGTCGTATGATGTCTTAATATAAAATGCGGTACAACTTAAGCAAAGATATCAATTCCTCAGTCACATTGTGTATGTTAAACTTATCAAATGATGTTTTCATACATTGCCCATTTTTATATTACATCGAACAAGTTCTCATAATGAAGACAGATGAATTATTTCTGTTACTGCTACTGACATGGAATATTTATATTACGAATCATATAACTCCATGGTATCCCATGGGATTCAAGCATGAATATATGTAGCAGGGATAAGCCGGTATCCAAGAGACCGATGACGCACGCCATATCTCACTGTATTGATCTATCTTTTCAGTTGATCTGGCCCTGCTGATTACCATGAAGCATATCTGAAAAAGAAAGGAATTTATTTAGGTCAATTATGCGTCTGGGTTCAGAAGGCAGAACAAAAATGATGGGAATTTTGTGAATGAAGAAGGACGTCTTCTGACATCTGCATGATTAACGTACTCTCTTGGACATTTAGAAAAAAAGTATTTTGTAAGGCATGTAAACAATACATTCATTTAAAAAATCAAAGTCCTTGAACAATACATTCAGTTTTAAAATCAAATTCCTTGAAGCACAATTAAGCCTTTACAAGGATTGGCTTTAAGTAAATATAATTCAATTGGTCATTATCATAAGTGGGCAAAGCAATGTAAATCTTATAAACATTTTCATGGTATCAGATGAGCGGTCGTTATAGTTCTTAAATTCGAAGTGTTTGACACTCTTTGGATAAGTTTATGATATTTTTTATACATTAGATTTGAGGGAATTTCGTATGTTCTTATATAGAGACATACCAAACATTGTAAAATGTCAAAGGTGAAATGAATGTCAGGAATAATTGAGATGTAATTTGCGTTGACTAATATGTGCTTCCTTTGTGGGGATATAACTTCACAGGTTGAAAAAAAAAATCTCGTAGTCGAATGGTTAATCACTTGAATAAAAATGCAAGGTCCAGGTTCGATTCCGCTACTTCACTTAAGCAAGGCATATTGTATTTATGGCGGCTTTTACCCCAGTAAGGACTACAACATCTCTGTGAATGAAACTTGTAACCAGAGATGCGAATGTTCGAACTCTGTACCAAAAATCGGTTTTTATAAGTTTCTTAGGGAAAGGGGAACGCGTACACATTAATGTGCAAGAAAACCTGAATGCAATGAGCGTAAATTCTGTGAATTCTTCTTAGTCTTCTTATTCTTCTTCTTCTTCTTCTTCTTCTTCTTCTTCTTCTTCTTCTTCTTCTTCTCCCTTTCCTTCTTCTCCTTCTTCTTCTCCTTCTTTTTCAGTCCTCATCATTTTCTTGTTATCGTTTAATTCAGCATAATCATCATCATTACCATTACCATCATCACCATCAACATTACATACAGTACTTACCAGCAATTATATTGACGAGATCACCGGTGTCTACCATCCCAAGAGTTTCGGCACCTCTCTTACCGAAGAGCCCTATGCCGAATGGTTGTGGACGAGTCTTGCCTCCCCACCTTCTTCTGCTCTCCCTACTCTTCTGTCTGAACACATCAAGTCCCAACGTATCAGCTCCTGCACTCCTCTTTGGCAGATTCATCTCTTTGGCAGATTCATCTACCGCAGCAGTTCCGGGCCCCCGAGACGTTGCATCTGGGATCCGCTGTAGTTTCCATTCTGCTTGCAGATAACCAGGTGTCTGCTTGATTTGTTCAACCATTCCCGAAGACGATGCCAGGTCTCTTAACCCACTGGTAGCAATGGGGACAGCTTCACGATTAAAAGCACCCGAGATCTGATTGACGTTGTGCCCACCATTCCCGTTCGCATTGTCCAACTCGTCAACAACTTCTGGGCTTTTCTTAGCAGGGCGAATAGCACTTTCATAACGGAGACCATCGATGAGCCTACTCAGTCGACGGAGGCCACGCAGCTTGTCGTTGAAAGAGTTTCTCTTCTCGTCGTTCCTACTAGAGTCCATAGTTTCTGTGTTAGTAGTGTCAGCTGGGACATCATGATGCCACTGTTTGATCTCGCTGTATGCATTGACTGTATGAGAGGGTGCAGTACCGACATATAGCGCCAACCACATAACAGTGAGGATTACGTTGAATATCTTGCTACGAAAGCAGGATGCCATGATTATCTGATTTTAAGTGTCTCTAGAAGGTAAACACTTGTCTTTACAATTACACGTTTGTCTGCTTACAAGGCTTTATCATTGGACCAAGAATGACTGTCACTTGGTCCCTGCTGATATCAGGCCTATATTTAAGCAATATCAAACATCTCGAATTAGATTGAGGGGAATTTGTAAACCTTTAGATGAGCTTCAGACAAAATTTATAACAGTCTACTGCAACAAACGCAAAATTTAACTGCCCTGTTCTTCTCTCACGTATGAGAAAGATTTGATGGTTGTTTTGATCAAATTTGACTCATTCTTTACTGAGAAATAACCACGACGATTTTGAGCACAAAACAACAAAACAAGAGCTCTGTTGTGTTGCGGCTGGAACTGATAGGCTACTTTAGCGGTCTGTCTCTCCGATGATAAATCATGTCTATTTATACATAAATCCATTTGCACAAATGCCTTAAACATTGGAGTAATTTGTTGATTGGCTAATCGTTCTCAAACCAATCAATGGTGAGGTTAAACGCATGCGCTTAATTTTTACCTGTTGTGTACGGTAAATACGCCTTGAAAACTCTTCCGATTCCATTGCTACTAACACATGTGCAGGACATGAAATAACAAGATTGTAGATAGATAACAGTCACTCAAAGCTTTTTCCCACTGTACATGTTAGAAAAGCATAACAGAGGGATCAGAACTTGGAAGAAAAATCGAATAAAAAATAGATATGCGTAAAAGGAGGTGAGATTGTGAAACAACCAATATTCAAGCAACCTTCTCCTCCTATTCCGATAGCTAAAGTTCCTCTGTAATTATTCATACCCACTCTTTATTTTTTTCGATGACATTATTCGATGGCACAGTTTAAAGTAGGGGGGGGGGGCGCGCCAAACCTCGTTTTGGCTCACTCGATAATTTTTTTGAAACTGAATAATTCAAATTCAGGCATGAAAAGACAACCACATCCCTTACAAAGTTATGCTAATTATAAGATAACAATCTCTGTGTGCTGTGTCTTTGCAGCAGGTAACCCAGTGTTATTTCAAGCAACAGTTAGCTAGATCAGTAAACTAGGCATACAGGTAATAATAGCCGATTACTCATAGTCCAATAGTGTCACTGACAGGAAAAAAAACCGTGTGTAATTTTGTGTAATTTTGTGTAATTTATCGAAGGATGATTGTACTCTGAAAGAGAGGATTTTTAAATAGAAATTTCGGAATATCATTGGGTGTTGATTTGGCATTAAACCCTCTAATCGGCGGGCAAAGGGCTATATTTTGATTTGAAAATAAGCAGGTTATAGTCTGTCGCATTTGTCATCAGTAGCCAGGATGCGACAAAAAGATGTAATTAAAATCCGTTTCTGAGACAAACGCACAGTATGATGTGCCTCTGCCCCTGCAACTAAACTCTATAATTCTGCCCTATAAGTCTGCCCCTTCAACTAAAACTTGGTGAATATTGATTGCATGGATCTGAAGCACTGTACAAGGCAGTTTGGGGAGATGAAAGGCTTCGCCAAGTTAGGCAAAAGGAATCATAAATTTATGATCATTTAAAAAAGTTTTTTTTAAAAATCAAAGATTTAACGAGACATTTGAATTCGTCACTGGGGACGAATAAGGTGGTCTGTCAAAGTTTGATTAAAAATCAATGGCACCCCTCGTAGAAAATTTTATCAACGAGAACATATTCGAAGCTCCGTAAAAATCGAGCAGAAATAACGGATGTATTGCTCAAAGAAGACTGGAATATAGAATCATGATTTGAGAAAGAGTCCCAACCCATGGAGAATACACGAAAAATTTACATGCATCCATTTATTGCAAAACTGAACCATGATGCCGTTGTCAAAATGAAAAATAAACATCTTTGTCATGTAGGGAATTGTCTCAGCTACAAAACATCGAAATCCTGGAGAAAACTGATCAACCGTAAGCGAAATATCGTAAATTGAATACAGGATATAATTATGACGTCATAAGTTCAAAATCGAATTTTTGACTTGAAATGAGAATATGACTTTCTGACCATGAAAGGGAAACTTTTTCTTCATGGATTCTAATCTAGAAGTCATAACCTTTTCGGAATATGTAAAATATTGGGATGTCTCCACCTTTTCTTTTTTTTTTCTTTATATTTGTATGTGTCTCCACCTTTTCTTAGGAACTATGGCGGAATATAAAAAGGCATGTTTTTTTTTTCTCGCATTTTTGCGTTATTTTTGCGAATAGACGCACCGCACGACTTTATGATTAAATGAAAGTGATTCTAAATTGTTGGAAATTGTCAAAAAAAAGTATCAGAAGTGCATTAAGTGGGAAAAAAACCCTCGGTAGTTTTACAGTTTTTTACGACCTGCGCATGCGCATATGGCGCGCGCGGAAATTTTTGAAATGCTTAAAATGGCCTGAAACGTGTGCAAAAAAAGTCTGAAACGATCCTGAGCATTTTTAAAAAATATGCACGCGCTTACGCGTACACGTACGCGTGCGTCTAAGCAGATGGAATTCTTTGGACTAATGTGGACTTTAGTCATGCCAAATATGAATGAGTAATATCCTTCCCTTATTAAGATATGGTCATTACAATATTTTCACAAAATGGCGCCTTGATGACGTCACGATGACCTGATGACCCTGAAAAAACTTATTTTAGAACGGGGGGGGGGGGGGGAGCACTCAGTATACAGTGTACGGTGGGTAGGTGAGCTTTCTATATCCTTCATTACTTCTCTGCGATTTTGCCACCATGCGTCAACCACAAGCTGTGCTTCAAATCATCAGGAGAAGACTTCCCCTTTTCCTCTTTTCTTCTGATGTATTGTTACGTCACATTTTGGGCGTATCCTAATGCCTGTTGCCACGCGATCATTTTGGCGCGTTTTTGTTTGCTTTTGTTCATCTCCACGGATTTTTGTTCTGCATTCGTCTGGTCTATTTATATATATGGGGTCCACTCGCTAGTCATAAGGATCGCTAGTCATAATGACCACTATTCATAAGGACCGCTAGTCATAACAGAGAAAAGGCTCATTATTCGTAAGGTTCATTATTCATAAGGGTCGCTATTCATGAAAAAAACAGGAGAGGGTCGCTATTCATAACACGGAAAAGGGGTCGTTAATCATAAGGGTCTCTATTGATAATAGGAGAAAAGGGTCATTATGCATAAGGTTCAGTATTCATAATCCGAGAAGAGGGTCGCCATTCATAATCGACAAACAGGGTCGCTAGTCATAAAAGACAAAGAGGGTCGCTAGTCATAATCGACGAAGATGGTCGCTAGTCATAAGCGACGAAAAGGGTCGCTACTCATAATCGATGAAGAGGGTTGCTAGTCATAATCGACGAAAAGGGTCGCTATTCATAATGGAGAAGAGGGTCGCTATTCATAATCGACGATGAGGGTCGCTATTCATAATAGAAAAGGGTCTCTATTCATAATGGAAGAAGAGGGTCCCTATTCATATTAGGAGAAAAGGGTCACTATTCATAATAAGAGTACAGGGTCGCTATTCATAATAAGAGTACAGGGTCGCTATTCATAATAAGAGTACAGGGTCGCTATTCATAATAAGAGTACAGGGTCACTATTCATAATAAGAGTACAGGGTCACTATTCATAATAAGAGTACAGGGTCACTATTCATAATAAGAGTACAGGGTCGCTATTCATAATAAGAGTACAGGGTCGCTATTCATAATAAGAGTACAGGGTCGCTATTCATAATCGAAGAGAAGGGTTGTTATTCATAATCAGAGGAGGGGGTCACTGTTCATAAACGGAGAGGAGGGTCGCTATGAATAATACGGAAAAAGGTAAGCTCTTTATAATGGGAGAAGAGGGTCGCTAGTCATAATGAGAGGAGAGGGTCGCTGGGCATAATGAGAGGAGAGGGTCGCTAGTCATAACGGGAGGAGAGGGTCACTATTCATAATGGAAGAAGAGGGTCGCTAGTCATAAATAATGATAATAGAAATGACAACAGCAACAACAAGAACAATAACATTAATGATGATAATAATGATAACAATGATAATAATGATAATAATGATAATAATGATAATAATGATAATAATGATAATAATGATAATAATGATAATGCTCCCTTCAGTGGGTGGACCCCTGGGTGAACCCCCCCCCCCCCGGCACATACAAAGATCTAGATCCTCCTGCTCGGTTTCCTAACTCTTGTTGGAGACCATAACCCCTAGCCACTATCTCAAGTTCCAACAATCGTCGAGTTGGGGACGGGGGTGTCGTAGGGCTTGTCGTTGTCCCGTGAACTTTGAGAATTTTTTTTTGGGGGGGTTGGGGGTGGTAGGGGGCTGGGATATCTAGTCCTCTAGCAATATTATCATAATTAGGAATGATTCTAATTATTATTTCAATATTACAGTTAAAATGATCCATATGAGTAGCAGGGAGTAGCAATACACTTGAATCTGTTCTCAGTATTTTAAAAAAATCATTTTCGCTCGCTCATAAAATCTAGAAACAACATTTTTTTCGATCAACAATCACTCCAATTCTAGCAGGAGATATGCCCGGTTATCATAAAGAATATCATAAGAATATCAAGAATTTTGCAGCTAGAAGCAGTACATTATAAAGTCATGTTTATTTCCTTGCTCGCTGCGCTGACATATAATGTATTGGGAAGGCAAACGAATTGGGCATGGAAAGGAGGCGACCGAATATGTTTCAGATATGTTATAGGCATGTGGTGTAATTTGATGACGAATGATATACTTTATCATCGAAAAAGTGTGTTTTTCCTTGCTTGCTTCGCTCGTCTAGAAACAGAGTGGTTTTGGACAGCAATCAATTGGATTAGCGAAGTATATATAATTTGGCAGGCCTATAGTAAGGTAACCAAATACACCATTTAAATATCTTATAGGCCAAGAGTGTATTTTGATTATAGAAAAAAAAGTATTTTTTTATGGCAAGGGGTTACTTTAGGCTTAAAAGTATGTTAAAGAGAATGTATGATATTTTTCTTTTCCGTGTTTATCCTTCGTTAGTTCCCTATTTTCAAAAAGGACTTCCTTTCACTGGTACCCTCTCACTTTCAAATACTCACCGCCGCCCTTATCTCCCATTAAGAAATACAGAAACAGCTTATTTTTTTTCTCTTTGCTTGTCAGCAATTTTTTGACTGTGTCCCCTCCCCCCCCCCAAATAGAAAACGGATTGACGCCCATGCACCCACTTATGCATGTATGCATGTGAGATTTGAAAAGGGGGGGGGGGGGGCTACTGTGTCCAAGCTAGCATCAAACAGCGAGATTCTAAATTCAATGAAGAAAGGTGAAATCGGCCTCCTTAAAGCATCCTTGAATGCTCAGAGTACGTTCAGCACTAGCACTTCTCAAATTGATGCAGATATTTGAAAGTCTTCCATATATTAATGAAGTCGTTTGTCTGTTGATCAAAAACTAGTCTGCATGGTCTGAAATTGCTTCGTATTTGTACGAATTTAATTTGTATGTTTTTACAATTTTTTTCCTTTCCTCTCAACAAAATTACAAATGGCATTTAAACATTACTTACAAAAAATTCAGATAATTGACATGAACCTTATGATGTCACATTCCATCATATTTACGGGTAAATCATCGCACAGAAATAATTAAACTAAGTACATTTTCACACTTTATATAAAAAATGTATAATTTTTCTTCCTAAACATAATTACAAATACTACTTCTACACTAATATCTTGCTCTGATTATAATTATAACTCATAACAGAGTATCTAGGGAAAAAAGAATGCATACTTCGAATTTAATCTAAAGAGGAAAGTTAATAAGTTGAAAAGGAAATGAAAAGAAATGGCTGACAAAAAAGGAAAAAGGGGAGAAGAAAAAAAGTAAAGGATTTGTCGAAACAAAACACAGACACACAACCCCCCCAACAAAAAAACAAAACAAAAAACAGAAGCCAAATCTGGTACAAAACTAACCTTAAGAGAAATCACACTCTCCCAGCCAATCACATACACGTAGCTTTCTAGGTTTTTCCCTCTCCGGATGCACAATCAGACCCGTTTTGTGTTATAGTGATGTTCTGACGAGGGTTATGGACATTTTTTTTTTTTGGGGGGGGGGGAATGGGTCCCTTAAATTATCGAAGTACGCCTTTAAAAAAAAATTGAATTTTTATTGCAACGTCATAAAAAGAAAAGATGGCGTAATATTTGAAATAATATTAGCAATGTCATAAGAGGAAAAGATGATGTAATATTGAAAAACGTCACAACGGAGTATAAATGTCACAGACGAATTAGGTGGGCTGTAAGTATCTTTTAGGTTTTGATATGGATACTGATAAAGTCGTTGGTAAAGACTAGTGATAAAATATTTACTTCTGGATAGGAGACTAATGTCATAGAAATTGGATGATTTGATATCGCAGTATAATTAAAAGTTGACCCAAAACTTTATTTCACGTTAACGAATCAGATTTTCATTAAGGTTGTACATAAACTACTGTGCACTGCATTGCAATAGTCATAAAAGGCAAAAATTTACAAAATTATTTACATTGCTTGTGACTGTATATGGAATCATAGTGAAAGAGGATGGTAATATACAAGGTAAAAGGAAGGTAAAGGAAAAAAATGACTCCTCCCTCCGGGACTTGAACCATGGACCTTGAGTATGTGAGGACAGAAAGGGAAAACCAGAAAACAGCTCATAGAAATAGATGGAAAAAGGAGTTCTAGTTTCATATCTCCAGTTAAAATTTCGACATGTTTCCGACATTTAATTTAGCTATAATGGCATTTATAAGATAGAGAATTTTCTTAGCTACAGTATACTCGAAGCTGGGCGAAAATTGATCAGAAATAACGGAGCTGTTGCTCCAAGGAGACGGGAATGTAGAATCATGAATTAAGTAAAAGTCATGAACCATAGAGAATACACGTAAAATGAGAAAAATTGACATGGTACCATTTATCGTAAACTTCGACTATAATTACGTCATCAAAATGAGTAATTATGATAACTGCTTCGTAGAAAATTGTTTCAGCTACAACATATCGAAATCCCAACGAAAATCGACCGATAATAAGCGAGATAGTGTTGGTTAAAATCAGAAAAAATGATGTCAAAAATTAAAAATCGGAATTTTGAGTTCACATAAGAATAGGATGACGTCACAGCATCGAAAAAGTAAAATTTTGCCATGGAGTCACATCTATAAGCTTTCAAAATATGTAAAAAAAAAAAATTGGGGGTCTCCATGCATTCTGAGGAGCTATGGTGGATTTTAAAGGAGCACGTTTTGCGTGTTTTTACATTATTTGCCCCATAGACGCGCGCAAGGATTCTGAAAATTGGCGCGCGCCTGCGACCTTATGGTTAATTTAAATCGGTTCTAAATTGATAGGAATTGTCAACAAAAGTGTCAGGAATGCAAATCAAGTGAAAAAACTGTGTTTTTACGTTATTTACGACCTGTGCGAACGCGGACGCGCGCAATTTTTTGGAATGCTTAAAATGGCCTGAAACGTGTGCAAAATGAATATGAGTCGATTCCGAGCATTTTTAATTTTGGAGCGCGGACGTACGTGTACGTTCGCGTCTCAGTAGATGGAATCGTTTGGATTGATATGAGCATTCATCATGCCAAATATGAATTAAAAATGACTTTCTGTTATGAAGATATGATCATGACATGATATTTACAAAAACTCGCGCCTGGATGACATCACGATGACCTGATGAACTTGAAAATTATTGGAAAACCGAGATCTCATCAAGACTGAGGATTGGTGAAAATTTGACGAAAATTTCCTAAGGCAGCTGTGAGATTTTACTGCACAAAAAGTGGGAGAAATAAAAAGAATGATAACGAGAGATTTCAATTCGTCACGAGGACGAACTAGGTGGTCTGTCCTATAATAACAAAATGGCACCTGGATGACGTCACAATGACCTGATGAACTGAAGAAAATGTAAACGTCTGGGAAGAAGAATAACGTCATAGAAATGGGACCATTTGATATCGCAGTATAATGAGAAGTTGATCCAAAGGTCCATTACACGTTAACGAATCAGATTTGCATTAGCGTTGTACATAAACTAATGTACACTGTACTGCAATAGACATAACAGGTAAAATAATGCAGTTAATTGCATTGTTTGTGATTGTATGTGTAAAAGTAGTCGGAGAAAATTGTAATATGAAAGGACACGCATGTGAGGCAAGTGCCTTACCGATAGACCAGAATATGGCCCATATAGAAAACACGTAGATGGAAATTGGGATTCCTATATCCTATCTTCCAGTTAAAATTTCGATATGTTCCCGACATCTCATTAAAAAATAAATGGCACGCATACGATAGAGAATTTTCTCAGCTACAACATACTCAAAGCTGGGCGAAAATCGAGCAGAAATGACGGAGCTGTTGCTCAAAAAAGACGGGAATGTAGAATCAAGAAACGAGAAAAGGTCATGTCCCATAGACAATACACGCAAAATGTGAAAAATTGACATGCCTCCGTTTATCGTAAAATTAGACCATGATGCCGTTCTCAAAATGAAAAATGAAGGCTTCCCCTTCCTCATGGATAAAGACGATAATGTATTATCGTCTTTATCCCTGAGGAAGAGGGAGGCCCCCGAAAATTGGAATAAAATAAATTCTTATTGGCAATTAAGAGTGCATTATTGAGTCAACTCTTTTCATTGACTTTTGTTCGTTTATATATATGTATACACATTTCATGCTTTAATCCTACTTCTTTATTTCCTCTCACGAATTTTCAATAAAGAAGTTGGAGTAAAGCATGACATTTCTACCTGTTTGTGTTTTTGATATTCTACGAACACGTGGACTTTGTATACAATTTCTTTTTCTTGTTGAGAAAGAGAGAGAAAACCGTTTCAAAGCACCGCATGCTTTTTCATTCCGTTGTTCCGACCGTTCAGAATATAATTTTTTGAGGAAAGCTGAAAACGAATTTCAAAAGCCCTCCCTGGGCTTTCTTTTTTCCTCTTACCCTTTCCCCTTTAACGGAAAAAAAAGAATTAAAACAAAAGAAACAAAATCATATAAGACCAGATATATCCATATTTGTCAAACAAGGATATTTGCAATTAAAGATCGTGAAAAATAAAGATAAGAAAATAAACACTACTTTTGACCACAACTTTAACAATATCTACCTTGTATAACACACACACACACACACACACACCCACATATGTAAATATACTGAACTCTGAAAAAAAAATTTAGAAAGGAGATCACCTGTCCTCTGCGCAACTAACTTTAATTTGGTTATGAAATCGCACTGAGGTTAAGGTATCCGCGCTAGCACAAAATAAGATTTTACACAAACCAATGTGGATCGATTCACTGGATATCGATACCAAAATTACTATGTGGTGGTGTCGTGGTTAAGTGGTCAAAGGCGCTTGACTAGAGATGCGAGGATCGCGGTTCGATCCCCCCTTATGTCCTTAACAAGGCTTTTTTTAACATTGCTCTTTCATAGTATATCAAATAAATGGAAATGCTGTATATGGGCAATTCCACGGTAAATGACGTTACCAAGATAGAGTACTTGTGGTGTTCTTTATATTGTAGTTTTGTGAATGACACTTGCTTCGGCTTGTATTTAATATAGATAAATGAGTTGATATTAGGGAAGAAACACATGGACAGTTTTTTTTTCTCAAACTGCATTTCTTATCACACAGCAAGTGAAAATGTGTCGGTAACTGATATTACGCAAAAAGGACATGGAAAATGATGGTGTAGAATCAAATTTATATATCTCATGCCTTAGACTTGTAAGGATTATGTAATTCATTTGACATTACACCTAGGTTCCTGGGAAGAGATGTGCAAAATAATGAGCAATTTGAATAATTTATTTTAGTGCCATGAAAAAAATACTGAAGACATGTTGGTAACTGACGTTACGTAACTCACGTTACACTTAAGTTCAACGTAGATTTTGCACATTTCCATTCGTGTTTCACTCATTAACTACTCAAAGTCTTTTAAAGCAAGCTATCAAAATCAATTAGATGAAAAAAAAAAAATCTGAGAAAAATGACTAAATAAAGAATAAGAGGCATTTGAATCACATTTCCCTGACCATAGTCCCATATTTGCACATTTTTGTTTGTTAATGTTATTCTCTGTAGGAAGGTCGAAATGCAGATTAAAAAAAAAAAATCTTAAATGATTATTTGTAACAAAAAGAAGACCCTGTAGTAATTTTAGATTTTTATTTGGAATTAACAGGGCAATTTTGAGCTCTATGTCCCATATGTTGTGGAATTGCCCATATCCATTATTAATACCAACGTGTGCACGTGTTTAAAAAAAAATGTAAAAAATATTATGGCCTCTGGAGCGGACATGAGTTTTGCGGGCATAGTGAAAATCGCGACCGTGCTTTCAACCAATCAGATGACAGGATTAGGAAAGATTCTTAAAGTGAGGTATATAAATGCTGTTGTGTCATCTTTGTGAAGTTTTTATTATATTTAGGATGTTTTTGAGCTGTAAGCGCTACCAAGACAATACGTTCATTCACCCATAAACAAATTGCTCTTTGTCTTGGAAAACTGGATAATTTCGAAAGTTTGTCATACCCTTGATAAACACGGTGTGAATACCGCCGAAAATTCATGAGAAGTAATAAAGAAGTTGGATTAAAGCATGAAATTTCTATTTGTTTTTTTATGTATACAAATATATATACGTATATTACGTAAATCATTTGAAAAGTATTTTGTATTATACCCTACATGTTGGTGACCTTACATTAAAATTTTCGAAAATGGCGTTTATCTGTTTTTGCATATGCACTCTTCATATAATTCGGAGAATTCTTATATTTCAAAGATAACCACTTCCGTGGCATTATTTGAAATGCAGTTCCAGTGACCCCCTCCCCCTTTTAAAGGTAGTTCCAAGGACCATCCTTTCCATGATAAGCTAAAGTTCCGAGGCCCCTTTGGTCTCTGGTCTTGCAAGTGGCACACAGACGTACAACTTTTGGGGTCAACGGCGTCCCCCCCCCCCCCCGGGCAGGTGGCAGAACATCATGGAATATTACTGGTTGGGGTTGCAGTAAGTGCTTATGGGGTACAAAGAGGCATACTGAAATAAGGCCTCTGACATATCAAAGATAAATTAAAGAGTTACCAAAAGCAAGATTTATGCCCGAAGAGAATAAAGAAGTATTGTAGAAGAACAGTCGTATTTGGTTAATACGACTGAAATCGGCTATCCGCCGTTTATATCTGTACTTGTACTTTATGTTGCTTTTAACGGAAAATATAAAACGAATATCAGAGACAAGTGATGACGACTGCAATGACCATACGAGAAAGGGAGGATCAGTACAAACAGGAAATAACAGACATTTTAAAGTGAGAGTAGAATTCTGAGTAAACTCTAATGAAAAGCCTAGATATGTGGATCCTTTTACTGGGAATGAAATCAGGTAGGGGAAAATTTGATGTGACCGGCCCACTAGGTCTATATCTGACCACCAATCGATCGGCCCTCAAGTCTCGTGCGGCCCGTGGGCCGGCCCACTAGGCCTATATCAGACTACTAATCGATCGGCCCTCAAGCCTCGTGCGGCCAGTGGGCCGGCCCATAGGCCTATACCAGACCACCAATCGATCGGACCTCAAGCCTCGTGCGGCCCGTGGCCCGGGAACAAACTCCTTATGGCTCAAAAGATTTGACAATATCCTCCATCTGTGGAATAATTGCAAAATATTGCAATCAGTACCGGAAGAAATATGAAAAAAAAAACCAAACAAACACAGTTGTGATTGACTCAGCCAATTTTTGCTCTAATGCAGTAAAATATGTTTATTAACATTATTCCGAAGAAACCCTTTCCTTTCGACATCATTCTTTTTTAATTTCCACCCTTTATTTCAGGGGTTACTAAATCAATTTCTGCCTCCCTTGCCCCAATTTAAGCTTCTAGTAAGAAGTAACAAAATGTGACGTTGAAGGAGTCTTTCTATTCTCTTCCAGTTCGATCATATTGTGACGTCAGACCATTACTACCACATGTGAGAAGAAATTCACGTGGAAGAATCACATCAGAATACAAGAGATAACGAAATTAGAGTTTTCCTATGGGAGATTATAGATTCAGTTGCATTCTATTGATGAAAACCGATAAACTTCGTTCCTATCATCAATGATAATCAGTGCTATATACTTGTGTGAATTATACTTATCTTTAGTTTATCTTTGTTGCACTCTACCTCTAAACAGAACGTCCTCAATTTTACAGATCATAATTAAGACAAAAGGACAAAAAATCCGTCCTCTGCATGTAAGTTCACATGAGGACCAAAATAATTTATGTGTTCCTTTCAAAGCAAAGCAAAAACCGAGAAAAAAAGGAAAAATAAACTTCCGTGTCATGGGCGTCGATTTGTAGGCGTGGTTGGGGGCAATGATTGATGCCGAGTTTCCTCTGCAAAGGAGCAAAGCGACCGAGCCCCGGTGCCAAGGGGTGAGGTTTCAAACGCTTGCATTCTAGTCTACCGTTCAGGCTCCCTTATACGCCATAGCAGAAATTGTTTTTAAACAATATCGGTAATCGAGATCCTCATTACTTTCATGGAATGTTGAGGAAGCTTTAGCTTATCTTTTTAACCACCGTGTTTATAACTTTGTGAGCGTCTGTATGATATTAGAATGGTATATTTGGCAGCATCGCTGCCAAAATATCAATCTTTTTTAGCACTTAGGCCCACTGGTCCAATTGTTTAATGTCCCAAACCACAATGTTTCTGAATAGTAGCGAAGTAAAGAGGAAAAACACACTATTTCAATGAAAAATATCATTAAGTTCGTCATCAAAATACACTAGAGGCTTATTTAAATGTCCAAGTTTGCCTTTCCAAACTATCATGTGTCTAAATATTATACGAGTGAGTGCAGCGAGCAAGGAAAATTTACACTCTTTGAATGGCCTCAGAGATATAGTATATTCATCACTTATCTGCCAAATATGATGCTATTCGGCTCATCGCTTGCCATGCAAACTACCCTGTTTTACGAGAAAGCGAAACAAGCTACAGACAAAAACACCCCAACAACTCTAATTTATTTTAAAACATAGAATTGTAACTCAAATAAACTTAATTTTGCTTAGGAATAGCCGACCAATTGTGCATTTGGGGTTAAAAAGCACCAAAATTTGGCACACGTGTAGATACATTCCCCATATACATAAGCAAATTTAGATACAGATTCAAATTCTGCCCCTTATGGTCGTGGGGCCGTTGCTACAAGGGACACCTTTTCTATAAACGCGGTTGAAATCACTTTAAAAAAAAGTGATTTTATGTAATATACTATGAATTATTCATATTATGGAAGTTCAGGGCTGAAATATTTCAGAAAACTTGATTGATGGGTATTGTTTTAAAAATTAGGGGGTATTTTAGAAAATTCCAAAATAGCCCCTAAAATACATTTATTTTGATAAAAGCATTTTAACAGGTGCAAATATGGAAACATCTCAACTTCTTCCACTGAGAGTAATGGACGCCTTATTTAAAAATGGGTGGGGGGATTTTTTATATAAACACATTCCAAAATCACATTTACACATTTCTAAAAAAATGATTTCCCCAATTGCCCCCAAAGCTAGATACATGGAGTGGTTGAAGCACCAATTAAACTGAGCATATCTGCTGAAATTCTAAACATATAAAGAGAGATATCCAGGTCCATCTTTCAAAATATCTTCCATAGGGAATTCCATTCGGAGGCTAAAGTCAATTACATAATAACTGAATCTCTAATATTTGACATGTAAAAATTCTAACCGATTGCTTTAAGGCCAAAAATATAATAGGAAATGTGGGGTTAGCTGCCCAATATCGGAAAAGGGGTGTTATTGATTACTGAAATAGCCCAAGACTACATGCATATTTTTAAACGAAGAGTAAATATTTTGTCATTTGCAGGAATACAATTTTCAATGTGATTACAATCATGTAAGATTCTGCAAACAAGGATTTGTTTCAACCCGCCTCTAATCAGGCCATTGGTCACAGAAAAGTAAGCATTCAGGATTCGGAAAGGTATTCAATTTAGAAAATGAATAATTCCTAGTTTCGCGCTTGAATAAATAAATGTTATGTATTGCCCATTTTGATTTACTCATTGATTCCTTTTTATAAACAAAATCAGTATGATGCAACACATTTCAAAAGATTTTTTTTACTAAAAACAATATTTCTCACGAAAAAAGGTAAAAATGTTAGATAATCCTCAAATAGACTATTAGATATCATTCTTTTTTTTCAAGTTGACAACATGTTTGAAGACGGGTTATCGTTTAAGGTCTTAACAGACGCAGCCATGGCCTCGTGTAGAGCCGCCCTGTATATCAGAACTAATATGGCAAAATACACTGGCGCCGCCGATGGGAAATTTTATACGTCATTTTACAGCTCATGGCGAAAATATCATTTCTAAATGTCCTCACTAGCCTCAGTTACATTGGCAAAAAATTTTTTTAAAAAAACTTATTTTTTTTTGGTTCCATCGTTACACTTGCTAGAACATCCCACTACCTAGAGTTTTTCGTTTTTTGATAAGAAAAACGCATGCACGAAAAAACCTGGGCTGGTATTCTGAAAATCATGTTATCTTTTGTCTTATCTTCACTGTGTTAATTGTCATAACAAATTCAAAACGCGTACTTATGGTGGTATAAACTGCGCAAATGACCAGCACACAAGACAAAACTGCGCGATGTGAGCCAATGGCGTGCGCTATTTTTGATTGCAAAGATAACGCGATTTTCAGAATACCGGCCGGCAAATGATGTGCATGCGCGACCTCTGTGTCATCTCGTTGTACTGTGCACGCAGAAACGTCCCACGTGACCAAAAACCCGAATAATCCTGGAGAGATACGAGCAAGCGTTTACAATGGCAAAAAAAAAAAAAAAAACGAACGAAAAACTGGAGGAGTTTAAAAAAAACAAACCACACACACACACACACACACACACACACATTTCGGAGGTGGGTTTTTCGATCCTTTTTTTTTTGTGTGTGTGCAATGTTTAGGGTTAGTTGCCTGGCAACTTCCAACGAAAAACCCGAATGTTAGAAAAACTCGATTCTTTTGATGCCAGTGTAAATAATATTCATGACAGAAAAGAAAACCTCAGTTGTTATGAACTACTTTGCATGTACTTTCAATATTCCTCCAAAATTTAAAATAGCTAGCTGAATTACTGAATTCGTATCCTGCAAACGTTAGTCTACTTTCATTTATGATTGATAAAGAAACAAAATATTCTTTAAAGCTTGACATTAATTATTCAGACATAATGATTTGCAGTCTTCATTCTGTATATATCTATCAATTCAAAGGTTCACTTGTGACCTTGACTCGTACTCTCTCAAAATACACATATGCAATATATCATTATAAGAAAAGAAAGAAAAAATAACTATGTATTCAACTTACAGTTTGATGGCTGACTAAAATGCAGGAAATATTGGTAGGCCTCAAAGTTGGTTCTGGCAATATTGATGCTCCATGGAACATTTGCAGGGCAATGCCATGTTTTGAAACTATCAAACTTCAACTTTCAATCACCTCCAAGATGCTGATGCTGCACCGTTTCATCAGTCTGCATACGGACATTCCCCAGACATACTTGATTCAGGTACAAACATCACAACGTCGACAAACTCGGCAATTCCAGATACCTATGGCATAGACTCTCGTCCGTCAGAAGTCCTTCTTTCCAGACTGACAGACTCTATGAGGTTATGGAACTCCTTGCTAACCTCTTCAAGCAGGAGGTACAGAGCATCATGTTTTGTTAAGAGAGGAGCACCGATTTTTAGGTGATGTGGTATACTAGGCCTATATGTAGAAATCTTTTTATAAGAGCACTGTAAATACACCACACCAGACCTGCCAAATATAGTACGACAATATACCAGATGATGGACTTCACTTTATACGAAGAAGAAGAAGAAGAAGAAGAACCCAAAGGGCCTGCCTGTTTGACTTCTGTGCAGATAGTGAAGCTAAACTGAGAGGATAGGCAACCCACCAATTACAAAAATGCGCCACCTGTTTAAGCTATGTAGAGGGGTAGAGTGCAGTGAAGCCTAACTATTCAGTGCATTGAATCCAATTCTTTAAGGTATAGAACAATAGGAGTGTACCAAAGTGGCGTATCTAGGGATCATTGCGCCAGGGGCAAACAATATAGTCCCCCCCCCCGTGCCCAAACCTGTCTACTTTATTAAACAATCGAGGGAGCGAAGCGACTGAGCGGCAATTTTTTGCATTTCTAACCGTACCAAACACAATTTCTTGCGTATTTTACCCAGGCAGTTTTGCAACTGACCACTGCAATCGAGCGGTTGAGAATTTCGAAGTTTGTACATTGATTTATCAATGTACAAACTTCGAAATTCTCAACCTATTCACTCCCTTCTTAAATTGGGGGTAAAATAAAACAAAAACCCTTGAGAAATAAGCCTTATCGAGGAATTTGGCAATTTGACTGAAAGTTGAGAGATTCCTTGTAAATGTTCAGGCTCTCAGATGCTGTTTTATGCATGTTGTCCTATATTTGGGGGCGCAATATTGAGAGGGAGATAAAACTTCCATAATAGCCTGCAGGCAAAGAAAAGACAATTACATCTCGATGCATTTTTTTATAAGGCCGTTTTGTGAGGTCGCAGCTCCATTGATTTTGTTTGTTTTTTGTTTAGTTTAAAAAGAAAGGGAGAAATGAATTCATATTTAAAATTTTGATAAATTTTCTAGCTGATGAAGTACTTTTTCATGCAGATTTATACATAATAACATTATTATACATTTCGACTTTACTTTCACATGTGTTTACAATCATATTCCCTATTGTCACCTCTTGTTTTCGTAAATTTTGCCATTTTGTTAAATAACATTTTCGGCAATTTTCACTTTTGTTTGGATTGTATATCAAATTGTGTTTATATATTCAATTTCGGGAAAAAAGAGAAAGGAAAATGGATTTAAATTTTTGTAAACCTATATCATCAGTAGCTAGAAATACTATTATTTATGTTTTACTTTGTTTCTGTTTATTTTTTTCCGTTTAAAAGCTAACGTTATCTACTTTATGTTGATTTATGATTATGTTCATGTTTATGTTTATGTTAGAACAGAATTGATGAATATCACTGATGTTCAATAAATACAATTCAATTCAAATCATGTCCATGTATTTCAAATTTTGAACCCCTTAAAAACCTATTTAAGAACTATACGGTATACTGGGAGGGTGGGGGGGGGGGGCGAAATTACGAGATCCTGAAAGAAACTGATTATGCAGGGGAGCTTTAGGAATGTTTCTAAACCCTCAAAAACTGTATTTCTAGTGAATTTACCCTGCCGATGGGGGGGGGGGGGCGCATAATTGAAAGTTGAGATTTCCTTCAGATGTTGAACCTCTGCAAATACTGTTTTATGCAACAACAAATACATCTTATTTTTTCAATTTGAAACCCTTGAAAAAAAAGCCTTTTAAGAACTGTATACTGGGGCCTTGAAATAACGAGATCCTGAAAGAACTTATGCGAGGGAGCAAAGCGACCGAGCTTAAGATTTTTTTTGCATTTTAAACCGTGAAAACATTTTTTTTTACTGCATTTAAACTTCCGATGGGGCGCATAATCCTTAAGGATTATTATTTTTTCATCAATTTCCTTTTTTTTTCTCTCTCTCTCTCTCTCTCTTTTGCGCTTTTTGCGTCCCCTCAAAGTGCCGCCCGGGGCACTTACTCCCCTTGCACCCCCTCCTCCACTAGATAGCCACTGGCGTACCATTAGTGCGATTCACACGGGCAAACGTTAACTTAAATTGAAGGTAACAATAGGGATCTAAAGGACTGAAATTCCTCCTTTCGAGTAGGCTCCCTATGTACACACGGGAAGTTGTGATTTCAAGTTAAGGCTATGGAAAGCAAAGTGTTGTAAAATTCCTAAATTATACAAATAATAATGAAGTATAATTAGAATTCTATGTAATAATAAGAAGTACAAGTCGAAGAGGTTAGCATATCCCAGGTGTTCAGGCAGTGGAATCACACAAAGGAATTCAAAGTAATTTAAAATTCAAATGAGGTGTTGGCCGAGCCCCTATAAAAGGCCGGTGTCTCGAGTGGTATTCATCTTTCAAAGTGAAAATATGTATAGAAAAGGAGAAATGAAAATACATTCTTGTCAAAAGGAATCATTTTGTGTTGTTTGAAAGAATTATCATTCATTGTATTTCACACTTGATTCTTTCATAGTAAACCGTCAATCAATGTGTTGTTCAAAACCTAAAGGAAATGAAATGTACAAAGTACATTGCGGACACTTTATTTCGATAGAATGCTCTGAAAACGGTTGTTTGCAAACAATAAGAATACTGAAAAGACACAAAAGCAACCGTTTGTCAGCTTCTGTGAATCAGGGAGGGAAAACCGGAACAATGTGAGAAGATATAAAGGGCGGGACCTCTTCGACTTGTACTTCTTATTATTACATAGAATTCTAATTATACTTCATTATTATTTGTATAATTTAGGAATTCTATTACATAACACTCGTACAAGTCTTCAGAGGTTAGCATCTTCAAAGCAGCCAATCACAGAAGATGACTCATTTCCATACATGGGAAACTTGATTGCCCTTTTTAAAACTATGAACATGGTGAAGTTCATCTGATTCATTTTAATCATAATGATAAGTGTCGAGATCATTCCTTTCATTTGTTTAACTCTATACATGTTCAATTGATGTAGGAGAAATAATTACAATTGTTCTGTTGATATTTTCTGCTTTCTTCAGTACAGTACTGATACTCCATTTTATAGATATCACTTAAGCACATTAGCTATTTTTCAGTTTCACTGGTACAATGGTCAAGGAGAACGTTAATCATATATTTAATTTGATAATGTGCACTGATGCGAGAAGAGTTTAACAACTCTGTTGATTCAGTGTTGATTACTTTTGACAAGTAATGAGAATATACATCACAAGAGATAAGGTAATTCGTATTTGGCGTTTCTTCTTATCATGTTGATTCCCGCAAATACATGGCGTTGAGTTCAGTTAACGAAACAAAAGGGTGATATGGAATGTATTCGTTTGACGACTACATTCTTATTCCAAAGTGATCAGGTAATAATCTCCATTCACATCGAATATGGATGACAGCTTTCGCAAAACAAAATTGTGATTTTGCGATATCAATGTTGTCGTAACATAATTACGATTGACCAAACCATATTCATTAATTCAATTTTCATTATGCAGTTTTTAATGAAGAAATTTTGTTGCGAACATCTGAAATCTTGGTTCACTCATGTCTAAAAATGTATTTAATGACTACCTTCAAATCAACGACCGTACAGAAGGTCTGAAAAACGAAAGATACAAACATTTATGTTTGTCATTGAGATCTTTTTTCAATGGAATATGAGATAAAATTATAAGAATAATCTCATATCATAGACAAGCTAGACTGTTTTATTTGTGCAAGCAAAGTAAGGCCCCTGAATCAAGGCAACTTAAAGTGCCGACGTTTTGAAAACAAAAAGGGTGAACTAGGTATATCTAGAGCAGGAAATACTGCCGTATCATTATCCGACAGATAAGATGAGTGGTCTTCTTTAAAATTTATATATCAGTGGGGGCTCAAAATGAGCAAAGTAGAATTCATTAATATTGTAATGTTCTGCACTCGGGTTTAAGTACTTCTGTTTATGTTCCTTTTGGTATTTTGTGTTTATTTTGATACAGTATCACTGTACACGAATATTTTGCTTGCACAAATCATAATTCAAATGATTATTTTTCTTGCTGTATAATATTCTTACAGACGAACAAGAGAATGATGAATATATAAGATTTAATGTGTGTCGGAAGCAAGGAAAATTGCTGAAAATAAGCAATAGTTTATTGTACCAACTGGTCTTGTCAGCAAGTTTTTGGACAGAGTCCATCTGAAATTATGAAACGGATTGACGGCTTTGACGCACATGGTCATTTCAGTCTGATATGGTTTGAGAATACAAAGAAGACTCTCCATAATAAAAGAGTAAATAACCCGTCAGAATGACTATTCTTTAGTGATGTCATAATATTTATACTGTCTTGTATTGCGCTATATACCTGATATATTGCATCAAAAACATTCCAAGGCGCATGATGAAACTAACTAAGAGAGAAAGGATGACCGTTTTCAAGTTTAATTTCAAACAATCCAAAGAAAATACCGAACCGATATTAGGAGGACATATGTTCCGGAAAAACGGAGCAGCAATGCAATGAATCATCTCATCGCAAAACGTAAGCTGTTACTTTCATCTGTTCATCTCGATGCAAAAACGTACCGTATGTACAATAAACCATTCAACAGATCAAGCAATAGCTGATCAAAATCATCATCATGTTGTTATTATTGTTGCTGCTGCTGTTTTCAAGCAGAAAACATTCAAACACTGTGAAATTGTATTATTTTCCTTTCGAGTCCAACGATATTATTCTTTCACACAATATTGCCAATGTCACTGGGCGTGTGATCATTATCGAGTCAAAATGTTAATCATTGTGATTATCATTCAGTGAGCAGTCACTTTTTGCAAAATTATACGAACGAATCGCTGTACCCAGTCAAATTATGTGATGAATGGATATCATCAGTGGGTAACGTTATAACATAAAACTACATTCTGCAAGCTAGGCAGTAGCAGTGTATATGTACCACCAATAATAAGACAAACTTAACATGCTTGGAAAAAAGCCAAAATATGCCTAAAGAGGTCAAGTACCTTGCATTGAAATTAAGGGTATACAAATTCAAGTATTCTTCCTTTGTTCGATAATGCATAGGAGACAGTGGCGAAATTAAAAGCCACGAGCTCTGGGTAATTGACTTGAGTACCATAGACACAGGTCGCACACAGAACAAGCATTCAATATGTTTGAGATTCTTTTTAAAATGATGCAAGTGTTCGAAAGTTTTTTTTTTTCTTTCTTTCTTTTTTTCCGCTCATGAATAGAACACGACAAAGGTATTCTAAACATGCTGAAGGGAAACAGTTGTGCATAAAGCATTCTTACGATCTCGAAATTTCAGTGTTTGGTTCAGTGAAATTAGAATAGTATTTTACAGTGCATGCATGGTTGTACTTTCCAAACCATATTATGACAGAATGCATGTCATTGTATTGATTTTTAATGAGTTAACCAACAAGGGCTTTTTTGTTGCTTAGGATATTCGTCAATCCTTTTCGAGGCACACAATACAGGTGATAACATATTCAAGATGTTATCTCAGATGAATTATTTGAGGGAATATCAAAGGTATGCCCTTTCATGGATTTTGTTTTAAAAAATGGACACCACATCACCGTAGCCGACGAGAAAGCGTTGAACGTCGTAGTAAATTGGCAACTTGAAGAAGGCCTTATTTATCTATTTACTTTCTAAGAATCGCGGCATTGAAAAGCTTACATCTCAAAGCTTCATAATGTTAAGTAATACATCTCTTGAAGTAATCAGAACTTTATAAATCTGAAAGGTTTAAGAAATATGAGTTCACTTTTTCTGCTCAGTTTTTTCTTTTTAATTTGGAGTGGCTCCATGAACAGTACAATTAATGCTCTGCCTCTGCTGTGCGTCATGATATGTTTTGAATAATTTAATAGTCATGACAGTAGATTCAATTAAGGCTATTAAGCCATAGCTCATAATTATACCTATTTCTCCACAGGAGAATATAATTGCAGATCACAAAGTCTCCCTTTAGAAATTTTAGACCTATGTGAGCAAATCCAAAGGTTGTGTTGGTGGTCATCTAAAAGAATCTTCCTCAGTCATTACACTATGTGCGAAAACAAGGTTTTTCTTGACAAAGAAGCAAGAATATAACTAGCTGTCTTTTGGTAACATGGAGATCCGTGCGTTTGAATATTATACATCGACTCTCTACATTGACTATTTTGGTTTGCTATTTGACGATGTACGTTCTTTATCATGAATAGTGAATCTTTGTCACATACACATATCTTAATTGTACGAGTCATGCATGTACATCCGTGATTATTTTATTTCACTGGTTAGGATTTTCACCGTCTTTGACATGGCTGCAAATCCCGTATTGAGGATTCAAATTGGACTTTGGAAAGGTCCCATCATTTCTCTGGTATGATTCCCCGATACTCTGTAACTGTAGAATTGCTCGATATGCAAACATAAATGCAAGCACCGAGAAGTTCACGTAGAGTACGTGGCCTTCATTTTGATTGAAGCTTGATTCAATTCTCGTATAGTTTTCCCTGAAAGGAAAGGAGTGGAAAACTGGAACATTTTAATGAGATGTTGCTCATATTCATTACCCCTTTTCAGTTAGGGTGTTTTTTTTTTTTTGTTTTTTTTTTTTTGGTTTGTAATTTTGGGCCATGCATAGGAGCATGTATTGTTGGATACTGCGTGGATATCCAGGCCAGTTCACACTTTCCTTTGAGTAGAAAGCATCAATTCGCCTTAACCGCACTTTCGGTCAATTATAACAATAAGTTTGACGAACTGGCATTTTGTTTTTCACCATTTTACAGTGTACAGTCATGTATACTGTAGTTGTCTATTTCATCTATGATGAAAAAGAAGGGCTTCTGAAAAAAAAATCAGAAGAAAGGAATCGGATACCGATCCCAAAACTCAGTCGCCAGGTTGACATAAGGTCCACATAGAAAGGTTGTGGAAGGAGTTCAGTGGAGGGAATGTCACTTTGCTTGCATGTAAATCCAGCCTTTTACACAAGTCTGGAAGAAATAGAACGGGGCTTCGCCCACGTTCATGCCGAGCCATGTCGCCAAGACATGCAAGGCAACACCAGCAAACTTTTTCTGAAGTACGTCTAGCATCAGGCCTGTCCATGGAGGTGCGAGTGTTGCAAGTCTCTATACGACCAGCATGCCGAGCATGTCTGGATGTATTGGAACAGGGCCGCGCCCAGTCCATAAGCCGAGTCACAAAGACAAGGCAAGTTGAGCCGCTGTTCTCTAGCCACCATTGTGACTATACCTACCTGGAGAACAGCCCACTGGCTCCAGCTCGTTGAATATTATTGTAGAAGATACATCTGGTCTGGTCTGTCCGTCACTGCCTGCACACAAGGAAAAGATGAATACCACTCGAGACACCGGCCTTTTATAGGGGCTCGGCCAACACCTCATTTGAATTTTAAATTACTTTGAATTCCTTTGTGTGATTCCACTGCCTGAACACCTGGGATATGCTAACCTCTGAAGACTTGTACGAGTGTTATGTAATAGAATCCTAAGAAACCACTGATCAGGCAGTTTACCTCTGCGCAAGCATAAAAATTACCCTTGATCAGGGGTTTTACACTGCTCGCGCAGTAGTTTCTACACGAGCAGAGAAAAACTTCTGATCTGAGCCCATATTCATGAACCCTTTTAAAGCGAGTTGTGAACTAATTACATATAGGGAACAGTACACAGTTAGTTGATAACTAGGCCTATGAAGTTTTCATGAATATACTAGCTCCAGAATATATTTCATCCAGTTTATCACCACATTCTGCAGGTCGTTCGGGTTTACGTTCATCAATGCTAGGCTTCAAGAAATATGTACTAAAAGAAATTGGGGTGATAGAGCATTATGCTTCACCAGCTCCTTCTTGGTGGAATAAGTCACCTCTTTCTCTTCAAACAAGTAACTCCCTTTTCACTTTCAAAACTAGGCTTAAAACTTATTTACATGCCTAATGCGCAATGTTGAATTTCCTTCTGACCTTACATTTAACACAACTTCCGTTTTTTGATCTTATTTAATTGAAATTACATTGTATGCACCTTGAGCATCTCTTGAGATGGATATTGTTGCGCGTTATAAATATTGTCATTATATTGACATTATATCACGGGCCCAGTAGTTTCGAACTCTGCACGCGCAGCGAGAAACTATTGTAAAGATCAGGGGATTTCCTCTGCACGGAGCAGTAGTTTCTGTCTTCGCGAGCAGTGACAAACTACTGATCAGTATTTTTAACTCTGCACGTGGCAGAGTAAAATCCCTGATCTATAGGTGGTCGGCTAGACTAGTTACAAACCTTGAAAAATCTTGAAACCTTGAAAAGTCGTATACTATGAACATTTTCAGTTTTGTTGCCCAAACAGCAACTTTGAGTAATTTGTATAATTTGTATAATTTGCATAAATCTGTATGGATGCAGGTTATGCCGTCATGTGTAAACCGATCTCCGTATGTTAAGTGTCTATTTGTATTTGTACTTTATTCATAGAACATCAGTGTTGGGTGTCTTGAGACATGTCTCGATCTCGAGACGTGTCTCGAGACAGTGATTGTGTGTCTCGTGTCTCGTCTCGGTCTCGGTCTCGGACGCTAATGTTTTGGTCTCGGTCTCTGTCTCGAAGGGAAATGTCTTGTCTCGGAGGCCGAAACATCGGCGAGACACTGAAAAAAGCTCAAGTTTGACGAGTTAATCTCTCTACTTTTCTTCAATCTGTAGAATGAAATCAGATTGTTTTCATTCTGAAAGTAGAAAGAACCCGAAAGAGAGTAGAGATTCAAAGTTCGATACCTTGAAATACAGTTTATAGATTTTCAATTTTTATTTAACAATCAGAGAATACATACCAAAATACATAAAAAGAAAAATAGAAGTAAAAAAAATTCAGAATTGACGGCCGGGCGGCGATTTTTTCCCCCTGAACCTTTGGGGCTTCATCACATGATTTGCATCTTCGGAATAAGAGTACGCATGCGCACGGCTTGGTGTCAGACGATGAGTGATGAGCGTGCATGAGATCTCAGAGAGAGTGCATGGCCACGTATGCTGTCTTTTCATTCGACTAAGTTCTATAGCTAAGTAAGCTAAGTAAGCCTATGGCCAGGGTACAATAAAATTAATTAGGTTTTATTGTTGGACCCATGAAAAGCTAAAAGTAAAACAAACAAACAATAACAACAACCAAAAAAAAAAAAAAAAACCCCAAAGTTCCTCAAGCCTCAATCATGTACACATCTATTTTAGAGAAGGAGCTGTGGCCGAGTCCACGGGCATGCGCAGTCTTATTCCCAAGCCGCAACTGATGGATATTCATATTGTGTAGCCCCAAAGGTTCAGGGAAAAAATAATAATTCGCGGCCGGGCGCCCAACGACTATGTTACAAATATGGCAAAAGTCCCACATCTGTAAGCCCCCCCCCTGCATTATACTCAAGCATTTATAGTGTTGGGCGTCTTTTACCCCTTTTTGTATCTTCAAAAATACCTTTACATACAGTATGTGACAGAGACAGTCGAACCCGTATTTAGCTACATTTTTTTTAGTTCTCAATTATCACTGGATATTGATTGGTTGATTGATTAAAAAATTCTTTTTCAAGTTCAAGTTCAAGTTCATTTTTATTCAAAACCAACATAACATGATATAATCTTTTACATAAAAAGTAACTGGTGATAGCACAATAATTAACATATATCAATTTGATTACATCATAAAATGGATTACATGATTACATCATAATCATTAATTCCTCAGTGATTATAAATTTCCCCATTTTCATATCAAATTTCTTACACACCCTCCACGCCAGGGTGGCCATGAAAAGAATAAGATGTTTAATATATATTTGTGAAAGGGATCAAAATGTTATTATTATATGCCAATGCAGCATGCTATCAATCGGCGGCGAAAGCGAGCAGGAGTCGGGTGGGAGGAGAGGGGGGGGGGGGGGGGGGAGGACCGCAAGGCTACAGTCCTATTGTACAGACTACAATACAATTGTATGCACACTACAATAGACAACATCGAGTGAACCCTGAGATGTCTCTTGATCGAGAAACTCTAAATCGGAGGCAGGGAGGCAGTTGCCCCCTCTTCCGAAATTTTGAAAACTTATATTTTGTTATTGAAAATTTTCACAAAATCCACGAAAAATGTGCATCAAATCCCTCAATTTCACTTTTTAAAATGCAAAAGCACCTTTATGACCAGCTCAGTCGCTTCGCTCCCTCGCTTTCGAGCTTCTTCGAAAATTTTTCTTGCCCCCCCCCCGGAAAAAATTTCTGTGTACGGCCCTGAGAATCAGGTATTCCGAACAACAATCCATTGCAGTAATCGAGCTTACTTGTAATGAGGGCATGTATGTACAAGGGTCCCAGATTAGGGGGAGGGGGGGGGGGGGGGGCAAACACTCTTGGGGCCCACCCCAAATCCTTATACACCCCGCTTTATTTCTTCATATATGAAAGGACAAGTTCGATTTTTTTGAATTAAGAAAATACTTTTATCAAAAACTGTTTCCCATCTTCTCTCATCATTAGTATAAACATGATTATGTGTTCACCGCTTCTAGCGTGTTAGGATGGTATAAGAGACTCAGGAGACCGGGCATGGCTATGGGAGGGTTATGAATGGCATACTGGTAAATTTTGGCGATGGGGCCGACACCCTTTGCCCAAAAATTAACTATTCATTTTCACAACTTCGTCCGCGCGCAAATTTTTCACAATTTTGGTAGTGAAAATGTTCAGAAATTTTATATTCCGGCATTGCCCAAATATGAAAAAAAAAAAAAAAAAAACAAAAACGGGCGCCTTTATGCTAATATATGAGGATACCGAGGAGGGGAGGGGGGGGGGGGGAGCAAAATAATCCCCCGGATTGAACATTGCCATTTCCCCCTAAAACTGTGCTCACCCAACCGTGAAAGAGCGTGAAAGGTGTCAGGATAGGTGTGAGTCGATCAAACATTGAATAATAAAACAACAACAGCACTTAAACAGACACCAGAAACAGAATTTGCCAAAATCTTGTTTCACAGACCCTCATAAATGACTCTTGTGACTTTTGAAAAGTGACATTTTTGCTTTTAATGTATGCTCACTCATCCATGACTCGACGTATCAATCTCATTTCTACACAGAAGCTGGTCAATAAGTGTAGGAACATTTCTGCCAAATCATTTTCCTTAAAACCTCTTCGTTAAAAAGTTACAGCATTTTCCTGAGAGGTGAAGTTACTTTTTTGTTGTGTTATTATCACTGCCAAGAAGTCTTAGAAGCTATTAAAACTCTTAAAAGAAGAAAATCAGGCGGTATTGACAATTTATTGAATGAAATGATTATATCATCTGGTAACATGCATGTCAATACTTACGTAAATATGTTTAATGGTATTTTAAAAACAGGGATATACCCAGACAGCTGGAGGGATAATCTCATAAAACCAATATTCAAAGGAGGAGACAGTAATGACCCCTCCAATTATAGAGGTATAGCCTTAACAAGCTGCCTTGCAAAATTATTTTCGAGAATACTTTACAACAGGCTCCAAGTGTACATTGAAGAAAACATCAAATAGGTTTTAGAAAGGGCAGTAGAACTAGTGACCATATATTCACCCTGAAAACGCTAGTAGATAAAATGTTTGAAAAGAAGAAATATTTGTACATATGCTTTGTAGATTTTCGCAAAGCTTTTGATCTTGTAAATAGAAAAGCCCTACTTTTTAAATTAAAAAACTATAATATATCTGGACCATTCTACGACATCATTGAAAATATGTATAATGTTGTACGATTCTCCATTAAATTGCAAGACAAAATAACCCAATCTTTTCCTACTTCGGTAGGGGTAAAACAAGGATGTGTATTGAGCCCAACATTCTTTTCTTTATATATAAATGATATTATAGATTCTTTTGGTAATGATTGTCACCCTGTAACATTCAATTCCGGAGGAAAAATTTCATGTCTTCTATATGCAGATGATCTCGTCATGATATCCGAAAAGGAATGCGGACTTCAAACATTACTAAACAACTTAAAAGGAATATTGTGTAAAGTGGAACCTAAAAATCAATACGGGAAAGACTAAAGTAATGATTTTCAATAAAGCAGGGAGAAGGATGAACAAAAACTCATTTTTATTTGATAACGCGGAGATAGAAATAACTAACGAGTACAAATGTCTAGGAATAATCTTTAAACCATCGGGGACATTTACGCACTCTATGAAACACAAAGCCAAGAAAGCTGTATTCAGCATACGGAATATATTTCCCAAAGACAGAATATCCCTAATACCATACTTAAAACTTTTTGATACCTGTATAAAGCCAATTCTTCTCTATAATTCTGAAATATGGGGGCTTGAATATTTAATAAGAGAGACAAAAGAATTAGAAATTTGCTACAAAACATTCCTTCCCGAATCTCTACAATTAAAATTTCTATAAGTTATCATTGGTACTAACAGATCTGCGTTGAATAGTGCCATCTTAGCAGAAATTGGACGTTTCCCCCTCGCGCTAACATCTTTAAAAAATACCATCGGCTTCTGGTACCATACTATAAACTCCACTGAAAGTTCATTAGTAAATCAAACTTATATTGAGGGCAAAAACCTTGATATAAATTACTGCAAACATATTATGGAATCATTTCTGAACTTACTAGGTTTCTCCCATGTCTGGCAAAACCATAATACATTTTCTATTAACAAGTTAAAGAAAGCTATACTAAAACTAGAAGATAGGTATATCAAAGCTTGGAAAGCCAAAACAAATGAAAATAATACTGAATATTCTACTAAATTAAAAACCTATAAAACCTTTAAATCAGAATACAAAATGGAATATTATTTGTTACTTGATATTGACAAATCACAGATATATCAAAATCAGAATAAGCAATAGTAACCTCGTGATTGAAGATGGTCGATACAAAAAATGGCCCTCATTGACAGAATATGCCCCCTTTGTAAAACTGGCATTGAAGACGAAATACATTTCCTGATCACATGTACCCACTTAAATGATATCAGATTAAAATCATTCTCTAACCTTAATAATATAGTACCGGATTTTCAATATTTAAACAATGACGAGAAATTCAAATTTTTGATGTCGAACGCTGAAAGCGATATAAACTCAATAATGATACCTGCAATAAGCCGTACTAATAGAACTAATAGAAAATAATAAATCATAAATTTGAACAGCTTGCTCCCGGGGGACTGAACCCGCTATAGGTAATTAAAATTGGGCCAGGGACTTATTATGTTGTAAGTTACCCTCTCTCTTCACCTTTTCTTTGTTTGTAATGGTATTAATTGGAAAAGGGTGCCTACGAGAAGGGGGAGGGGGGATCTTGAGCTAGCGGTATTTGTTCTTCTTTCACTCAATTCTGTGGGATTTATGATAATTAATGTATTTTATTATATGATATGATATTGCTGTGATTATTTTTTATTTTATTTTTCTAAAAGTTTTTTTTTTGGGTTTTTTTTTGTTTTTGTTTTTGATTTTGTTTCATAATTTGTTTCTAACCTTGGTCCGTAAAATTTAAAGAGAGTGGATACCACTTATGCGGGATTTGGCTGCTTTTTGTTTTGTTTTGTTTTTTGTTTTGTTATATACTTAAAAGTTGTTTTAATCGAATATATTGTGGCACATTCTAGTATATATTTTTCACATTCTGTTACATTTTGTTATATTCTGTTATGTTTTTGTGAAAATCCTGGTATACTTTGCTATTTATGTTATACTTTGTTCTTTTTAAGTTATATTTTATTTTGTAAAATTTTTGTTGATGTTTGTGAAAAAAAAATTGAGAATAATCCAATTTGTATGGATTACAAATCAATAAAAGTTGAATTTGAATTTGAATGTAATTTGAAACTCTGAAAAAGCTTACCGAAAGTCCAAAAAGTGAAAGAGGCCCCCATAAATCCCAGGGAATATGCCTGCTTTTATCCAGCTGCCATAGGTTAACACGCAAAAACGGGGATTTTGAAATGATTTTGATTCCCATAGCTTTTATTAAAAATTTAAGAAAGAAAAGATTTACATGAAATTTCAAGCTCTGGAAATATATAATTGAGGCTCGAAGATTTCAATAAGCCCCCCATAAATCCCCGGGAATATGCATGCTTTTGACTCAAAAAAGCCTCGCCCGCCATAGGTTTATACGCAAAACAAGCAATTTTCGGATGATTATAATTCCTATAGTGATTATTTTGTAGATATAAAACGTGTGAATTATATGACATTTGGGACTTTGAATAAGCTAACCGAAGGCTCAAAAAATTTAAGACCTCCCATAAATCCCGGGGAATATGCATGCTTTTGGCCTTCAAGCCTGTCAGTGGCGTAATGAGCCAAAATATTGGGGGGGGGGGGGGCTCAATCTTCGCGAGGAGCGCAAAGACCAATCCTGAGGGACCGAGCCGGGGATACCCCCCCCCCCCTCACGATACGGAGCTTTTTCATGTTTTCGACTTAAATATGTGCAATCTGCAAAACCTTAAAAGAAAATTTTTAACTTCAGTTCGGTTCAATTTTCATTTTTACTCATTTCCAACAAAAGAAGTAAATATCATGAAAAATAAACATTTGAAGTACAATACATGCAATATGAAACATCAAATTTGATGACTTGTACTATTATGGATAGTTAGCATGTCATGAATCTACCGACCGGAAAAGGATTTTTTACATGAACTTGGAAACATGCAATCCAAATAATCTTCGCAAATTTCAAACAAATGCCAGCGTTACACAAAATACCTTATTACTTATGATAATAATACAGACAAAGACACTATGAAATAAAAGGGACGAGCATGTAGAGGGTGTGATCCAGTGGGTACCAGGGTTTCACTCCCACAGTGGCGTAGCTAGGATTTCATTTTAGGGAGCGGTAGTGAGCACAAATCAAATCAAATCAAATCAAATTTTATTGATATTCAATCCACAATTTTGGATTATCATCAATAATTTGCAAAATTCAACTTTGACAATTTCTTATGTAATGATTATGTAATTATTTTGTATGTACAAATTATGTATGTTGTACAACCATGTATGTTATTTTGAGTTGAAAATTATGTATCTTATATCTGAGTTGAAAATGGAAAAATAAATGAAATGAAATGAAAATGAATGAAATGAACAATGCAAAACAAACAAAGGATATACATAATCATATACATAATTGATGCAAAACAAACAAAGGATATACATAATCATATACATAATTGAGGCAAAAGTATACATAGTCGACAAACTCAATGAATAAGTGGAACCAAAATCAAACACGAAGCGTGTGAATCAGTTACTGAGTGCACTTAGGGGGAAGGGTGCAGGGAGGGGGAAGCTCCGACGTTTCTTTGAATTGTTCCTGTCTGCTCCCGCTCTACTTACGTTCTCTTACCTTTTTCTTTTCTCGCTCCCGCCTTTTTTCCTTGTATTTTTCTTTTTTCTTTCTTTTTTGTTGGCGTTTTGGAGGGGGCGACCGCCCCCATCGCCCCCCTGGCTACGCTGGTGCACTCCCATGGTAAAGAAGCTTTTTTGCAGTATTGATGGTTTGCAACTCTGTAAAAGAATGCTATTTGGGACTACAAACTTAAAGCCTGGTGTCTGGTTTTGGTATTCATTATCAAAGTTTGAATCCATTGTCAGATAAACAGATAAAACGAAGTGTTATATCATAAAACACAATTAGTATTGATATCATGCGTGTTTTCTGCCTTGCTATGCATGCTATTTGGGAAATTATGAGAGCGTTACTTAACAGTAGAAAGGGAGTCTAGGGAGAAGTAATGAAATTTTCATGATATCACTAATATAAAATTGAAAATAAACCATGGTTGAAATTTATTGGGGGGGGGGGGTGGCGCCCCCAAGTCCCCCCTCCAGTACGCCAGTGATTCATACTCCGAGATTACGTTCAACAAACTTTTATTAAACACAGAAAGCAAGGTGCGAGATGACAATTATTTGGCCCTTTGACTTGTCTATGAAAAGCCACGGCTAAAACTAAAAAGGTTATAAATGTCAAAGCTAGATATTCAAGCGCGTTAATCATTACGCGCAAGTTTAGCATCAGAAAAAAAAACCCAAAGGCGCAAAATATAAAAATGCATCACAATGCTTCTTACTGCATCACTGCAGTAACATGGCTCCTTTAAACTGCTATCTTTTATGCAGTTACAGCGAAATAAAGTTAGATCA
Organism: Echinometra lucunter; assembly: GCA_029962745.1. NCBI lineage: Eukaryota > Metazoa > Echinodermata > Echinoidea > Camarodonta > Echinometridae > Echinometra > Echinometra lucunter. The sequence goes on along the minus strand of CM057163.1, from coordinate 28,070,097 downwards.
ACTCTTTACAATGATATTTATAGTAATTAATTCAGAAATCATAATATTCGTCAAGATTGAAGTATTTTCAAAAGCAAGCGTTTTCAAGAAGTTATATATTCATAATGTATATAGGGCCTATATATATATATATATATATATATATATATATATATATATATGTATATAATGTCATGTTCCGAAATGTAAAAACTATATGTTTGCTATAAACAATGTTTAAAATACAATTTCTGAAAATTGTATATTATGAGAAATATCTTAAATCCCCGGGAATATGCATGATTTTGACCAAAAAAGCCTCGCCCGCCATAGGTTTACACGCAAAACGAGAAATTTTCGGATGATTATTATTCATATAGTTTTTATTTGCAGATATAAAAAATGTGAAATGGATGCAATTTGGGACTTTGAATAAGCTAACTGAAGGCTCAAAAAAATTAAAAACCTCCCATAAATTCCAGGGAATATGCATGCTTAAATTGGCCTTCAAGCTGCCATTGGTTAATACACAAAAACAGGGAATTTGAAATTAAATTAATTCCCCTAGCATTTATTTATATAGATGGAAAAGACGATTCCCATGAAATTTCAAACACTGAAAATATATAATCGAGCCTCGACGAGTCCAATAGATCCCCTATAAATCCCCGGGAATATGCCTGCTTTCGACCATTTTTAATACTACACGTGAAATCGATTGTTATTATCGATGACGTCATGTGACCGTGTACTTTCTCTGTATCATGACTTGTGTCACGTGAGACACCGACCCGTCGTCTGCTAGAGCCAGGGAGGTAAAAATTGAACGAGTACAATTTAGAACTGATTAGACACACTGTTCTATTGTGCCTCATTTGTACACGTATCAAGGAACTCAGTTTTTCAGATCAGTTGTGAGAGTATAGAGTATGAAAAAAAAAATAAAGGAAAAATGAAACTTTGAGAGGGAGAGGGGAGGGAGAAAAAGACAGAGAGCTGATGCCGGGGGGGGGGGGGGGGGGGAGGGAGGTAAATGGGATAAGCCGTCTTTTTAAAACAGAATTGAGGATTCAGTAGAACATATATCCTCAGATTGTATAGAAGGTTAAATATTATTTGATCAAAAATGATGTAGAGGCCGGGGCGTTCTTTCATTCTTTCATAAGTGTAGGCCCCGTACGTTGCACCTAATACTAGGCCTACCATTTTTTTTTCCGATCGCCTGACTCCTCAGACTGCTAAAGCAGAATAAAATCCTACAAAACCTCACTTTCAGTTATTTCCATTGGTGGCGTATCCGAGAATCCCTGTGCCCCTAGGCCTACATGCCAGCAGCAAAACTGATGTCTCATTTCACACATCGAGTGAAAGGAAATGTGCACCCCCGGCACAGATGGGACATGACAAACCCTTTTTCCTTGCTTGTCCAGAAACTCAGTGTATGGTACCTGATGATCTTTTAAGAATTTTCTTTGATTTTTTTTAAATTTTTACTTTTTTTTGTCAGACGTGCTAGTCCACCCAGCTAAGAGAAATTTAATTAGTCTTTATATTGCTTGCATGCAATCTCATTTTTTTTCAAAGCCCTTTCACTTGTTTCTATGGACTTTAAACATAATAAGGTTATATTTCACAGGTTTGTAATTTGTACAAATCGAAATATTCTGATTAAGAAAATCTTGAAGATCTCCTGTTTATTAATTTTCAGAATTTCACAACATCACTGTCAGATATCCAAACGTTTGTTCATATAGAGCTTAATCAGGAAACATGTTTACCCCCCCCCCCCCCTCTCCCCATTATGTAAAATTTCACAGCAAGTATGGGATAAGTATTTAGCTCTGGCCCTTCTGATTCTCACCTGGCGTTACTCCCTTGCCTGTTGCAGTTAGAGTTGATCATATGTGTTGGCGGACATAAGTTTTATTTTCTTACGGGACAATATAGTCTAAATATTGATTATGTCATGCCCTTCACCTCTTAGACTCTTTACCAAAAGCTATGTACAGAAAAATAAGAAAAATAAAGAAGATATGAAATACAAACGTCTAGATAAAGGTTATAATCCTTTTATCTGGGCCGTCTTGATAAAGGCTATAGATTTTCCCCGAATTCGATGTACTACTACAAACAATAAGTCCGCGTGCTTTATATTATTTCGGTACTGAGGATTCTTCCTAATAGTAGTACAGTAATAGATATTCTTTGCCATCGATATAATTATATCGCTTATCAATGCATGTACAATCATGACAATATGTACGCGTGCTTTATTCGTAATCTGTACCGTATACGCTTTTGCCTCGAAAAACTGCCGGTTTACCCCCAAATATCACTTTTGAATCTCCCATCAACACGAAAGTCTGTCATGTCTGTGGATCGTCATTAATCGTGACTACCAATATACGGTAGAGTCTACGGTACTTTTTTGCACATTTTGAATCGCCGGCTCGTCGTCGGGAAGTACCGGTACCGGTAGATGTGCGGTAAGTTTAAATAGATGATTAGGGTCTAGGCCTATATCTAACTTGTTAGGTTTAGATCTATAAGTTATATCAACTGAAAAAGAATATTGATGAGGCCCTGCATAAAAATGAAAATTGAAAATGTAACGGTCTGATAAACGTCATTATTTGCACGGTATCCCTGTCCATGACCATGTGTATTATTACAGAGCAAATGGGCAAAAAGGGGCAGAAAATTACCGTTATTTTGAATGACTCGTTGATAGAAAAGTACGAAAATGCCGAAATTTATCCATGTGTAATCTGATAAATTATTCTCATCAAATAGGCAGTGTATACAGCCACACGCGTGTGTCTTTACCTTACGGCCACACGCGTGTGATTGTATCCACAGTATCGACATGAGGATACAGCCACACTCGTCTGAATTCCCACTTGAAGTCTGCGCCGCGACAGCTATCGCTAGTGTGCACTGCACTGCACAAGCGATGTGTATTCATGCGGTGGTATGTGTTGCGACTTGCAAAACTTGGATCGGCACAAAGGTTTTATCTCTCGATTTCACTTAGTCTAGATCTAGGCCTATGGCAAACCCGGAGAATAGGGGACCGGAACACATATTCATTTGTGTACAAACAAATGCAGCCGGTGGCAGCGGCAGAGTCGGCGGCGAGGGGGACGATCTGCATAATCACACATTTGAAAGCCGAGAGGACACTTTAATATATTAGAACATAATTACTTGATTAAAGGCATTGGCTAACATTGTTATGATTTAAAAAAATCTCATTTTGTTACTTAAAAATGGGATAAACATTAGGGTTATAGTGTAAAAATACCAGTGTGAAAGTTTCAGAGCATAATATCCACGGGAAGTATTTTTAAATATTAGAAATGTGAACCAATGTTTGAAAAATATACGAGGGTCGGTTGCATAGACCCAACGAAAGGAAGGCGCATGCGCACATGACTCAACGGACCGCACTCTGTGTATTGACGTATCACGCGGCGGAAGGCAAGTAACGGTATTTTTGAATTCGCGCAAACGGTACTCTTAGTTCAGTGTCTCTCGAGACGAAAGCTAATAAAATCGCGGTTTGCGTCTAACTTACAGCTTTTCCTTCCAAATTATGGTTGGTTTCAGGGTTTTTGAGTATAAATACAAGTACTCATACACATGTTTCATCTTAGTTTGAGAATTTTTTAAATCAGCTGCTCACAAAGTTAGCCAATGCCTTTAAAACATATTTTAAACTCATTTTGAACTTGATCATGGACTTGTCACATACCCTGACTTTCGGCCATGTCTGCCGTTGCTGCCAATCTCTGCACAGTACTACAAATGTCATGCGCGTGCGTTCCGGTCCCCTATTCTCCGGGTTTGCCTCACTTATTATACAAACAATATTTTCACTTCATTCTCACCTGGTCAACAAGCAGGATGACAATATAGTAACAATATTGTTTGTATTTCAGTGAATTTCAAGAGATAAAAACTTTGTGACGATCCAACTTCTAAGTTTTGGGGTTTGGCAACACACCGTCGCACACTAGCGATGTCTGGACATCGCGGCGCGGAGTAAGCGGGAATTCAGACGAATGTGGGGATTGTGGCTGTATCCTCATGTCGATGCTGTGGATACAACCACACGCCTGTGGCCGTAAGGTAAAGACAACCCGTGTGGCTGTATACACTGCCTATCAAATATGTCCAAAAAATCCAGAAAAAATACCTGAAGCTCGAAATAGAAAATCTAGCTCTACTATTATGAGCCCTTGTCTGCGCACCTAATATTTCACTTAAAATTGACAAACTTTCATTTTTGTTTTCCTCTGATGGATGACCTCATTTCAATCCTCATATCCTAGGGAGTAGACCGAAGTGTTCTGTCTCTAATAGTCGTCGTTAGCCTCATATTCTGGTAGGGTTGGCACTCCTCCTTTATAGAGACAGAAGCGCCCTGGTGCGTTGTGCATGCAATCTCATTGTCCTGGGCATCACGATGAAAAACTACCTCAAATCATTGATTTTCCCCTTTTTTCATGGATATAAAACATATCATAATACGCTATAGAGTATACAGCTTACAAATTTCTTGATTTATTTCTTCTCACTCGTCATTTTCAGGTGAATCCAGGGTCCTAACAATACATTAGGTCCTCTCGGTTGAAAATCGTGCAACAGCCAGCTCTATCTCTGTTCGCCTCCGCGCTTTTTGCAGTAGATCAGCTAAATTGCGACTCTCGTGCTCGTATTTCAACAGTATATTCGAACGATCAACCAATACGAAACAACAACAAAAACATCATTCATACGTACGTATATGCCCAAACGTACGTACGTAGTCGATTGTTTGAATACGGCCGGTTGAAATGCGAGGAGTCGCGAATTCGCTGATCTACTGCGAAAAGCTGGTATGTTTTATATCCATGAAAAAAGGGGAAAATCAGGGCCCGAGGAAATTTGGGGCGCATTTCATGAAACCAACTCCATGACAGTCATATCTCTTGTCGATGATCTACAGAGATGTCATGGACCTGACAAAGTGTTTCACGAAAGCCTGACATCTCACAAATCCAAGATATCAATGCTATCGGCTGAAAAAGAGCCTCGAATTTGATCACAATCCACTGGATAATTAATATTATCACTCGTTCCAACACAATTTAGACTCAACTTTGCTCTAATTGTTGGAAAAGTATAGAAAACATTGTAGGGTGCCTGTTTTGTCATTTTGGGGCCTGTTTCTGGAAATCAACGCCAAGTTAGTCATATCTTTGTCCGCCAACTACGGAGATGACTCTGATCTTGCTAAACCGTTTCACGAAGAGCATGCTAGCTAAATATCTCGTGAATCGATGTTGAAATGTGACAACACATACCCTTGATCACAATAACACGCATATTTTGTAAAAGAATTTTATCAAAACTACAATTATTTGAGTGAACTGGTGAGTGCAAAGATTAGAAATAGTAGCAAGAGGTTATAGATACAAGGTATTTTCAAAGAAGGCAGATTACACCAAAGAAAAACTTATAAAATTCTGTTTTTAGTGTTAAGTTAATATCGTTTTGAACGTAAGATGGGTACCCCCGGGACACTAGATTTTCAAAATAAACCCTTACGTTCATGATCGGAAAAGGGGGCAAATTAAATATTTATCCAGCGTCATGTCTCGATAGCTTAAGAACCGTTTGACGGATCAACTTCAAACTTGGCTCGTGCATGCACATGGAAGGGACAATGATCTGATTAGATTTTGGGGTCACAAGGTCAAAGGTCAAAGGTCATAGAGGTCATTATGTACATAGAAATGGTTCGTTTTCACCATAACTCAACAACCATTTGACCGATCAACCTCAAACTTAGCACTTGTATGCATATGGGAGAGACAATGATCTGATGAGATTTTGGGGTCTCAAGGTTAAAGGTCAAGGTCATAGAGGTAATAATACACATAAAAATGGTTCGTTCTCGCGATAACTTAAGAACCGTTTGACAGATTGGCTTCAAACTTGGCTCATGTATGCACATCGAAGGGACAATGATCTGATTAGATTTTGGGGTCACAAGGTCAAAGGTCAAAGGTCTTAGAGGTCATTATGTATATAGAAATGGTTCGTTTTCACAATAACTCAACAACCATCTGACCTATCAACCTCAAACTTAGCACATGTATGCATATGGGAGAGACAGTGCTTTGATTAGATTTGAGGGTCAAAGGTCAAGGTCAAAGATGTCATTGTATAAATGAAAATAAATCAACATGAAGTGCCATTTATTTCTGATTTGGTAATGACGGAGGCATAAAGTTCGACCACGTGTGGTTGAAGATTCATCTAGTTTTTTTAGTTTTCCAGGGCTCTTTTTGGCATTTCAGGGGCGAATTCGCCCCGAGCCCTCGTGTATTTTTTTCCCTGCCACACATCCGAAAAAGCACGGGAAAGTTGACATCCCCAAGCGAAATAGGGCTGCCTCTTGAGGCCGACTCGTGTGGCGTGCACTCTTGCGGTGTTGCGGTGAAAAGCTGTTTCAGCTGCTTACTGTCTGATATCAAAGTCGTTCTTGTCTGAATGATATGCAGACAGAGGACTTGTGAATTAAAATAACAATTATAAAATATTATCCACGGGAATACTCCAAAGCTTGTTATAACGATTGTGTTATGCACATAATTACCATTTACAAACCTGTCCTTGAATGATTTTTTGCAGTCAGAATTAGAGCAGGGAGTTGGGTTCAATCCCCTGATTAGAGCATTAATTTCATGTTTTTCTTATTTCTGTCACAGTGTAGGGTGAAAACGAATGGTGGAATGTCATTTTCCCCAGGCAATGCATTTCAAAATAAACTAGAACTAGACTCATTCCCAATTTGAAAGTATGAGAATACAATAGAGTACATACCTCACTCGTGTACAGATTGGTGAATTGCGTCAGTGGCCTACTCCTTATGACGTCATCAATTGCTCGCGGAATCCTGACTTGGAAAAAAAATCGTCCTTTGGCCATTTTCCAAGTCCCCGCTTCTAAGTTTTCAGATGCCATTACTCCTTTCACAGTCAATGAAATCTCAATTTGTATATACTTTTGTTCCATAAGTCGAATGCTCTACGTTGATATACTTGTATGATTTGCATATTTTTTTTTCGGCTCCGGTCGGGGTTTTTAAAGTTAAGTTAAGAAACTTCGACATACTTAAGCCAATACATAAGCTTTATTTGTTCAATTTGATAACTGATTTGATTTTTATTTAAGAGAATGAAGTCAGTGGTCCATATTTTGCTGCAGAAATTCTTATTTACACCACCAAAGAAAAAGCTGCATTTGGGTGGCCGCTTACCAGACCCATTTTTCTAATCAAGATGGGACTGGTGAGTGGCCACCCTATGTAAAACGTGTACAAAATGCAGGCTTTATAAGGAAAATGTAGCAATAAAATAAAAATATGGTGTTGCCAATTTGAAGAATAAAAGCTGATCAAATTAGGCTTTAAATAATTCCTGTCACGAATGGGTTAACACTGTTTGAAAAATGGACACTATTGACCACATAATTGGTCAATAATTTTAAGTCTGCCTTCTATTTACTTAGCAAGTATTTGGACTCTGCATTGATGGTATTGAACTACGTGTTAGTGTTTGATTGATAAGTCAGCAAATTCCCTTCAAGCAGCCACACTCCAGAGCTTGTACTCTAATGTGATCTATGACTATGAGGTCAGTAGAAGCGACTGCAGTTGCCTATTTGCCCAAGGGGCGCTAGCCCCAAGGGAAATTCAATGGCCCATCGCTGAGACCGACCCCATAGATCGAACTAGATTTCCGAATGAAAGGTCCTGTATTTGTTTTATATCCCTTATCAAAAATTAGATCCAATTAGATCAGGTATAGATCTATAATATCTGAAATTCAAAAGCAGTAATCGCACTCATCATAATTTAAACTGCAGTTAGACTAGAATAGGGCCAGGTGTAAAAACTGTTAAGTGTAACATTAACGTGAGATCTAAAGTTAGACTGTTACATGTAGATCTACTTAATGTGACAAGCATAGTCAGCAGTCTAATCCAAACACAGTCCGAACAGCAAACTCCAACATGTCCAAAGCTAAGACAAGGCAAATACAGATGAAATTAGAGTGAAACTCTCTCAGCTTTGTTTTCTAAAAGTAGCCACTGTTGTAATGAAACGTGACGCGCTTTCACATTCCTCTGACCTGATACCGATCACAAATAACATTTATGTAGGAACGTGTCTTAAACTGAATATTGATAGTTTGGACGCAAGAAACACCTGAACTGACCCTGAGGCTGAACCGACCTACTTCGAGCAACTGCGCTTGGCGGAATTTCATTTGTGTCTGCGCCGTCACATCGCGAGGGTTACCCAGTGGAGACGGCTGGCTGTTCGGTGTGTCCGAGAGATTGCATAAGTTTAAGGGAACAAGCAGGACGGCGGTTTCATGAAACCGAAATAAGTCTCAGTTCATTGACAATATATTGAAACGTGTGTTAACTCTACAACACACGTTTCAATGGGATGTCCAAGAAGTCAAGACTTATGTCTTTGTTATGGTGCTGTCGATCTCTGACACAGACCGGAGGAAGAAGAAGAAGAAGTTATGATATTTTCTTGAAACGGCCCCTTGGATAAAATGGAGGCAGAATAGGTCAAAAGCTATCTTACTCTGACATCATGACCTCTTTTGATCTCTGAGGAATTTCATTTTTCTGGTAAGATTATGACTAATCACATGAAGGGCTCTCGACCGATCCAAGAGCAACAAATTTTAAATGAAGGGTATAAACTAAGTTAGACTCTTAAAAGAGTTTACTTTTCAGTTTCAACTGTTGTCTAAGGTTAGGTTAGGTTACTGTTATTTAGTGTTACTACACTCTACTCTAACTGGTACATGTACATGTAGGTCTGGATCTACTGTTACGACATCTTAGGCTATATTTACTAAATTCATGAGTTAGAATCTAACATTAGGCCTAACTTGTTAGAACCTACCCGATACCTGCATGTTTTTATTCTGATATTTCACGCAGAGCTGCCTTGATAATGTAGAATGAACCCAGGGGCCTGTTTCTCGAAATCAACGGCAAGTTAGTCATTTCTTTGTCCGCCAACTACGGAGATGACTCTAATCTTGCTAAACCGTTTCACAAAGAGCATACTGGCTAAATATCTTGTGATATCGATACTATCGGTGAGGAAATGTTACAACACATACATGTAGCCTCAATCACAAAAGGATTTTTATCTAAACTGCAAATATTTGAGTGAATGGGAGAATGCAAAATTTAGAAATATTAGCAAGGGGTTTGTGGATGCAAGATATTTTTCAAATTAACAGTTAGGAAGATCACCCCCCCAAAAAACTTATAAAATTCAGTTTTTAGAAATTACGTTCATTATCGCTTTGAACGTAGGATGGGTAGGCCTACCCCTGGAACACTAGACCCCTAGTTTTTCAAAATAAACACTTGCGTTCATGATCTTAAAAAAAGGAGGCAATAAAAGATTTATCCATCATCATGCTTTGACCAAAACCTTGAAATGAAAAATTTTGCCAAATTAGAAGCTAAGATATGTTTCTTGGAACTACTTTGTGTAAAAATCTATGATATCGCTTATCTTTAAATAAATACGAGTCTTGAAACTACAGACTACCCCTTGACTATGCCTTGCCTGACGTGGCATAATTGCGTTCTTTTGTGAGATGTCAACATCACGAGAGAAAACCCCCCTAGGAATCTTCTTTTGCAGATCATTTCATATGAAACATATGGAATATGAAATATAATATCCATACATTAGCAAGGATGAATTACTGTTTTTAAGAAGCTGTAGAAAAGATAGATGTGAATTATTTTTAAATCTCTGTAGCTTCCATTTTGGCCAGCCATAATCTACCAAATTAATGACATGTGATGGCGCCGCATATCGATGAAAAAAAGATAATAATAATAATAATAATATTGGATATTTATATAGCGCACGTATCCACCAAACAAGGTGCTCAAGGCACTCCCAATATTACACTGGCTAAGCTAGGCTACCAATAACAGGGTCAGAGGCGTCATAAGATTTTTAGTCCGGATGTTGGCGTTGATCTTGGCAAACATTGTTTCATGAAACACGTAGCAGACAACTAGCCAACTAGCTGTGATCTTAGCTGAGAAGTTGACTTCTGACGGAGTCAAGAAACAGGCCCCAGGCATCAATGTGCTTTTAGTGAATGGAGATGAACAAGAAAGATTAAACAGTGAAAGTTTGAGCAAAATCGGACAATCCGTTCCAGAGTTATGAATTTTGAAAGTTTAAGTGAATCCCTATTATTGGGATCCTTGAGTTGGCAACTTTGCCACCATCAGTGATGTCATCGTGGACAACTCTCCATTCATTTTGTACACAGAATTTAACATTTTTTTCATTTTCAAGAAAAGATAAAAATTCTTTTGATTTACTGTTGACTTTGAGTATGACATCAATAAGCCAGTTCGGGGTTAACGTCTGCGCATGTGCCATGACCCTGAAGCAAAACCAGCACTGGGTCAAAAGTACCAAAATCCTGGAAATACTACACCTGTACACGGCACTAGCACTAGCATGTGTACATGTATTTGTTTACATTATGCGCAGCTTGGGCGATCGAATCTGCGCTCTAGATTAAGACAAAAAAAATCTGTCTAATGTTAACCATTGAGATAGGAAAGTCTGGTATGGGGAAGCTTTAAAATAAAATTGATATTTGTAGGTATAGTTCGCGGCAGCCCAGTTCGCTTCCAAAAGCGCTTGAACGCTCTGATACGGCACAGTAGATCTACAGCTCACTTACCTCGACCGGGCCGGCCCGGCGGCCTGGGAGGCTGCCGCGATGCTTTGGCAGTACACGAGCAGTAATGTTCGCTTCCATCCAGGAGCGTCCAAGTTCCCCTGAAGGCTGAAAGAACTAGAGTAGACTACCCCCATCTGGAAGGAATGTCACAACTCGCCCTCTACGATCAATGAACAGAGAACGGTTTCGATCTGGAGTCTATCAATGCTTGTCAGGAATTGACATTAAGGATAGCAGTATCTCTTCGTCTATCAAAAGATATGATCTTTCTCTCACCAGTCTCCTTGATAAGCTAGCACCTTAAAAGACTAGTAGAAGTGTTATTATCAACACCTGGAGCACAAATGGAGGAGTACTAAAAGTGAAGAAGACCGCAAATTATACAGGAAACAACATCAGGGGCCCATTGCATAAAACTTACTATAATTGTAACTTTGCTATTGTAGTAAGTTTTATGCTATGGGCCCCAGGTTTTTTTCCCAAGAAATTCAAAAGGCACAGAGACTGAATGAAGAATGCGAAGGAAATCAAAGATGCCTCTTCACTGTTGTAGACACTTTGCCGCATCATAAGAAGGAAACTGTTCTTCCAGATGCCTCTTCTGACCAGATATTGGCTGATATTTTTTGTCAGTTTTTCTTTGACAAGGTCACCAAGATCCATGATGACATTGATACTGAGCTTTGGTTAGGACATTGTGTACAGCATTGTGAGTTATCATCTGTTCCAGTATTGACTGACTTTGCCCCCACTTCTATTAGTGAGATCAGGAGGGTTGTCATGAGTTCTCAAACATCATCATGTGAGGTAGATCCAATTCCTACTGCCCTGCTAAAAGAATGCATTGATGACGTTGTGCCATATATTACAGACTTTGTTAATAAGCCTTTCAAAATTCTAGTTTTCCAGCGTTAATGCAACAGGCTCTTGTGAAGCAGTATGGTATGGTAGAGACATACACATATTACTGTATACACTGCCTCTCCATAATGAAACTTGGCCTTGGCTTTAATAGGTCACTGAAAATTATTGAAGATTCTAAGTTTTGTTGTAACTCTTGTCTTATCTTATAAAGATGCATTTTGTGTGTGTCAATTGTCTCCTGTCTCTAGATAATTTAGATGTGATTGTGAATGGACCTTGTATCTACCATCATCAAAGCACAGACTCATGGCTGATATTGCTGAGGCATTCATGAGGAAGGTCACTGCTGGACTAGATGAGGAGCTGACCAAACTTGATCACAAGATCGCAGAGTTTACCACTGGTAGATATATTAACTTTATCTCTCATTCAAATGTACAATTAGTGTAACAGTACATGGCTCCAGTCATAGGTACCTCTCACCTGTTGTTGGACTAAATATTGAAAGATGTGTGCTCCCATTAAATCTTTAATAGTCCTGTAATTGGCAAGTGAGGCATTTATAAAATCATATTGTCGGTGGGCCGTTAAAACCTCGTATCTCAAAATTAAATGATTTTGACGACATCTCAGAAAGAGCATCATTTTAGAAGTGGCAACCTTCTTTTGCCTGGAAAGAGTTCTCTAAGACAATATGAGGTTGCCACCATTGCCATAATTCGAAAATACAGCTTTTTCTGAGCTGTCCTCAAAATTTTTTGATTTTGAGATACAAGGTTTTAACAGCCCACAGACGATATTTTCAGCATATGTTGAAAGTATGATTTTATAACCATATTCAATCACTGACCTAATTATGAATAAAACCAAAGAGCACTAATCATGTGACCAAGTTTTTTTTTCAGTCACCGTTAACCAATGAACATCTCATTCATTTGAAAAGAATGCATAATGATTTAGAATGGAAAAATAATACATGAATCTACCTAAAAAAACCATTCTCATGCAGCATCAGTACAACAATCTAACTTTCCTCTAATGAGTACGGTAATCTAATCAGCACTTCCACAATGAGAAGGGGATTCTGTCTGCTGTGTGGTGTTGGTTATAATGTCAAGTTTTCAGACGTCAATGAAGCCGATTCCCTAAAGTTTTGCTTGCTTGCGATTTCATTATTGTCCCGTATTCGGGAGTCCAAAGTCTGGTTGCCCTACCCATGATGTAGTGTGCAATATATAAACTAGAAATTTTTGCGGGCATTTGCATGTAACTTATGCGAAAATGGACCCCTCGTGAAATTTGCAAAAGTGAAATGGTCATGGATTTTTTTTGTTAACAGTATCTGGCTAGTTCTCTGCCAATGAGGGCAGTCCTCTTTTGCAATCTGTCTGTATTGTCTCTGGGATCCCCACCAGCCATGAACTTTCAGTGAAATGCCATGGGATCATTGATACATGTACTTTGGTCATATAAACATTCTGAAATTAAGCAATACTTACTTTATAATGTTAATATGGTGATATTTTGTTTTAATAGTGTGTTCAACTTTGAATTAATAGGTATCATTGTAAAATTGGCAAATCCCCTTCCAAAACACAAATACCTTCGCATTAGATCAAATTTACCACGCGAAAGATGTCAAAACTGTCAATATTTTTTTTTTCAGTTTTCACCTTGCACTCAAACATGAAATTTGGCTCACAGGTTATTTGGTTTGTTGGGAAGACATAAAATTTATGTTGCATGCCTTCTAACGCTGAAAATTTGAAACTTGTTCCGATATCATTGAATCAAAGTTATGACATAAGGCTGTGAACTTTAAAACATGACACTTTTCAGTGATGGATACAGAAACTTGAAATAGGGGAGGCACCAGCACCGAAGGAGCAGGGTAGGGCCTTGTGGGAGGGGGTAGGACTTCTTTCAAAAAATCATGTGCGAAAGTCACATTTTAGCTGCACTTATAGAGGAAAAGCTCTGGTCTGTAAGTACCAGGAATGAGCTGTTAGTAAGAAACTGTACCTTTAAAGTTGATTGATTTTTAATATTCAAAATATAATCGGCATCATTTCTAAAAAATATTCACCTTAAACGATGTAGTCATTCAAATTTAAGCACATTTATTGATATTGAATGAATATAGCAAATATACCTGCGGCCTATTTCACAAAGACTTAATTTACAATTACAATTGCCTGAAAAATGACAGTGTGATGTGCTTGCCTTGGCAAATATAACTTCCAGAACAAAATACCTCCTTTTGAGACTTCTATTCATTTGAATTTGAATGTAATCATTACAAAGAAAATGAGAAGAGAAACATCTATGTGTTTTAAATTGCAAAAAAAAAAAAGAAAAAAATAGAGAAGAAAAAAAGAAGAAGAAATGAACTCTTTAGGTATTTATTTTCTATTTGTTTAGTACTTTATCTGTGGTTATTAAGTCAAGCGTAAATTTTCATCAAACTCTCATTTCACCATGGAAAATGGAACTGTGCACTACCAATCTTTGATTTTGACCTGGTGAACTCTTTTTATTTGGACTTAAAACATTGATATATGAAATAAGTGTATCAGTTGTTGGAAAAGATATGTACCTTTGAGTATGTTTCATGAGCTTGTTACATGTACATCTCTAGAGTAGACTAGGGAGGCTCAGCACTGGTCACTGGAGAGGAAAGCAGAGGGAGAGTGGGGTCTGCATGATATGGCCTGTATTATACATGCGGGCTTGCCCGTGGATCGTGAAATAAACAGTAGCTGAACAACTGGTACTGTCCCAAAATTTTAGCCTTGGTACCACTTTAAATTCACACTTAATCATAAGTAAGATCTTGAAGTAAGGGGAGGGGTGCTTCTTACAATAAGATGTTCTGTGCTACTATTAATGATATGTATACTTGATAATGAAACCAAAGAAAATTTATCCTCGCCTGGCTGGCAGCGGGGAGTTAACGCCCACGCACACTGTACCTTTCATGTAGTGTGTGCTCGAGCTAACACCATTCTGCAAGCCGGGGGGCTGTATAAATTTGTGCACGCGCACGTACACTGTACTAACGCCCTTCTGCCAGCCGGGCCGGGTGACGTTATGAAAAGCTCGTGCTATATTTAAGGTGATCCAAAGAGTGAAAAAAAAAATCACAAAACCGAAAAATCAAAGGGGGGCACACACCCTTTGTGCCTCTGCTTCGATCTGCCACTACCATTTTGCATGTAGGGCATGTTTACTGAAGCGTGACCGAAGGATTTGCCCTGAATTTGAAATATAGTTGAGAAGCATAGCTACATGCCTCTGTATTCAGATTTCCTCAAAGGTTCCTGATTAAAAAATTACACAGATTTTTTTCTTGGGGGAACTCATTTTTTGCTTTGTGTTAGATTGCACAGTACAATAATAAATACTGTACATAACATGATATTTTATTTGCTAATGTGTGAGTGTCTGTGAAGGCCAGACCTACTACAGTGATGACTATTTGCTTTTGTTTGTAGTTGAGACAGCCCAGAATGAGAAACTTTTGAGTGATATTGGCAGCCTCCATCACCACATTGAAGAACTGCATGATGAAATACAAGGTCTACTCACTAAACAACAGTAAGTTCTGCATTTGAAATGTTCACTGCATGTTAACCCATAGCCATAGCAGTACAGAGCTTTCTTGAGACCTAAATTAATCAGCTTTCACTCCTGAAGTTGGCAACAACTTTTCATTTTTCACTCTTACATAGTTTGAAAAGAATTATGTGGGTATATATGTATACTTGTTGAACCAAAATGAATTATAATGTAAAATTTAATCGAAAAATTGCCAATTTGGACACAGAATTGGTGATTATATAATATTCACTGCATTGCCAGTTTAGCCCTGAAAAGACTGGGGAAGCCATCATGGCCCCCCTTGACGGTTTTCACCGCGAAATTCGAACTGCCGCATTTCACGCCACGCCACTTCCCTGAATTTTTTTCTTTCAAGTCTTGCGCATCGTTGGACACCAAGTTTACAAAAATTGGTCATACCATAACCAAGTCACGTGACCTTTTGTGACCTTATATCAGCCCCAAAACAGAGAATTTCTGAGTTTTTTGTACAAAACAAATAGGAAATTTCATTTCCTCATATTCTTTCATTTTCTTCTATAATTTCTTCTTTGAGCTGTTATTATCTATTCTAACTGAATAATGGTCCAGATAACACCCTGAAACAGCAAACCTGAAAAAAATGATGAAGTTAAAGTTGAAAAAAAGAAATACATAAGAAATTTGCAAAACAATAGAATACATAAGAATTGAAATCACTATAAGAATTTTTTCTTTCCTTTTTTAATGTTTGTAATGTTTATACATGTAAATAACTTCTCACATAGAAATTTCATCTCCAGAGCCTTTCATTTAATACTTAATCATCACTCAAAATGTGATTTACATACATGTATATGATTATTACGTAAGTTGCAAAAATAAGGATTAACATAAAAAATAATGATGGATTTGTGTTTTTTACGCGTCGATTGGCCGAGATATGGAGGGGGCATCATGCCCCCCCCCCCCCCCCCCCCCCCCCCCCCTGTTCTCAATACCTAAAAAACAGCCCAGTCTTTTAGGGTTAAAGAGTTTAGATAAGTTACATTTAAATTGCTCTAATTTGAGAATTCCTGCATTGAAAATGGACACATCTCATGCTCATGTATGTGTACATGCCCAGCATTCGGACAAACAGATACTGCAAAAGTGTCACTATTAATAAGGAGACACTGGGTGTTGGGATTGACCTCACAAAATTTGATGTATTTCTGATAGTCAGTTTTGCTTACTGGTGTTGTATGTCGTCTGCTGAACTGAGTGTTCCGGTTCGTGTTGACAATTTACATGTAATTTTCCCATTCACCAACACCAGCCCCTAGGGATCATGAAATTCATAATTTCAAGTATGATGTTGGTGTTGGTGTTGTTATCATTACATGTTATTGCTGCTTGTCCCTCGGAGAAATGCGCAGCAGGCTGTTGCTACGGCCACTTTTCACATGTTCGTGGTTAAACCCATTTTACAATAAAAAAAAACTGAAGTATTTGTTGCAAAGTTTATCAAATTTCGAAGAACATTATTTTCATCCACTCTTCATTTTTCAAGTTCTAAAAAATTGTTTGTCTGTTCATCGTTCAATGAACAATGAGGACAATTATAATGATTAAATCTGCCAATATGATATAAGTTATTGTATGGTATTGTCTAACAAGAAAAGCAGAAAATTCAAATGGAATTCTGTTTTATCATAAATGGAAGGTTTGAAAATCAGTAGCAAAAAATTGAAATTAATAAATTGAAAATATAATATGTTAATAAAATGAGGGGTTCATCTTATCCCCTTACCTCCACAATGAGATGAGATAGACACCACCCCAGCACTTCACCTTTTATGGTGAACATGGTGAACATGATGTCATATTCCATAATGCTATTTTTCGGTAAAGTCTGTAGGGTAGGCAATTGTTTCCTAGACCCTGTAGACGATGTGATTTTCATTTCTTCATCTGGGCATTAATAGAAGTACAAACGGAATTTGGGTTTCAATCCGGAAAGTGTCCATAATTGGTACATTTCCCCTAACTACATGTATGTCCTCCTGATTCTCGCGTTTTG
Source organism: Echinometra lucunter (assembly GCA_029962745.1). NCBI lineage: Eukaryota > Metazoa > Echinodermata > Echinoidea > Camarodonta > Echinometridae > Echinometra > Echinometra lucunter. Next base: position 28,052,802 of record CM057163.1, on the reverse strand, counting down.
CAAACCTTGCACCTTCATTCGGTTCATTTGTGACAGTCACTCTAGGGCGAGATGGGTCGACAACAGCACCATTAACACTCAACACAAGTCACCTTTTCTGCTCCTATTCTGATTGATTACAGACTTCTAACACTTCATATTTTCTCCGGGCTCTCACTGCTAATCCATTCTTCTTCTTCCTTGTGCTTGGGACCCCTCAGTCAGTTAAATATATCTTAAATTGGTCAACTCTCACTCGCAGTGTGTACTATCTTGAAAATAGCTGTTGACCCGCAAGTTGGAAAATAGGCCTCTCTTGGTACGGACGTTGGTGGCGCATGTATTGTGAAACCCGAGTATTAATATCCCCTGCCTATCCCTGGGTCCGTGTAATATTGAATGCAAACTCATGTAGGGATTCAATGGCTGAAAACATTTTTAAATGTTTAAAGGGCTTATCATCATCATTAATAATAATAATAATAATAATATGCAACATTTATATAGCGCCTAATACAAATGTTTCTAAGCGCTGCATATCATTACCCCGGCTTTAGCACGGCTACCCTGATCAGGCGCTCGAGCATTCAAGGAATTTCTTCCTACCGGGTACCCATTTACTACACCTGGGTGGAGAGTGACAAATGTAGATAAACGTCTTGCCAAAGGACGCGAGTGCTGCGGTGGGATTTGAACCCCGGACCCTGTGGTTCAAAGTCCGGAGACTTATCCACTGATCCACAACACCTCTACATCATTACAAGAGTCTGTTCGGTATCTAGTGATTATGAAGGAAGTAAACAATTTCTACTTCAATTCTAAAAGGGAATAATAAGTCGATACAGTAAGCTATTCTTTTTTCGTTAGATTCTTTAAATTTCTATCACATCAGCAAAGAAATTACGGGGGAATCAAACTAATAACTGTTACTACAAAATGACAAAGCGACACTGCGATATTTTGAAGAGTTTGAATTGCCAAAGCAGATATCAATACTTGTCAACCTGAGATATTTTCAATCAAAGATTAGCAAAAATTAAAAAGATGTAAGTGCTAGTTTTGACTACTAACTTCACCAATATTTGGTATTAAAGTCAAATATCATTTTAAAAGTACTTTGCTACTATAATGATGGTGACCTTGCTTGAAAATATTCAAAAATGGTGTTTATGTGCTTTTTTAAAAATTCAAGCTTTAGAGTGAAAGAGAAGGTTTCATTGTTAAACATTGAAATAAATTCACTTTCTGAAATGTAAAGCGAATTTGCTTTATTATTGCCATTGAAATAGTTGATTTTTTTAATTGTTTAATTTCAGGAGGGCCTAAAGTTCTTCAAATTGTGAGATTTTCATACCTAAGAATTTACATCTACAGTTTACCTTGGAATTCACAGTTTACTTTTTAAGGAAAATGTTGGTTATTACAGACTGACACATTTTTAGAAGATGTTTATCCCATAACATGTTGTCCGACCAGGGTGGGAGTATTAAGTTTTTGTACCTGGTCCTGGTTCGACTGACAATCGAGAAAAAACAACACCAAACATACAAACAAACAACACCACTATCGAAATTATTGGAGGAAGGAAAACTTAGGGCCTATTTGTTTGCTTCCACCCCCACCTCTTTGCTTTCATGATAATTCGGTACAAGCATTTTTAGGCAGAAAAATTGATTTCAAGTGTAGTTAGAGCAAATAGTAAAATCGGGAAAATTGACAGTGTAAATGATGCTGTGCAGCATCTCGGGGAGCACTTGTTGACTTGGCAATTGTAAATAATAATAATAATAATAGGCATTTGTAAGGCGTCATCTATCTAGAAAAAATTCTATTCCAAGGCACACAAGAAAAGAAAAGAAAAGAAAAGAAAAGATTAGAGGGTTTGGAACTTTGGATGAGTCTCAAAGTGTCTAGTACTGGTATTATAAAAATAGATATGTTTTCAACTTTGATTTAAAGGTTTCTAAAGATGGTATGATTCTAAAAGCCATTGGTAGATTGGCCGGGGGGGGGGGGGGCACTCACCTATATTGGTGCAAAATTTTTCAGCTATGCTGCTCTACTATCTGAAAAGACTTTAATCAGTTTAAATAGCATCACAGTTATGTCCATGCGTTTCTTCATATTTAATAGTTATTATTATTGGTTTGGCGTCACCTGTGCCTGGGAGGGGAAAAGCGAATTGAATCACTGTAACCCTGAGGTCTTTCCTCCCGATATCACTGATTGGGGGTGTGCAGGTGGACCACATACACCGGGGTTTCCCCCTACTCCTATACAAATAGTGCAGTGGGATCGTTAACGTGCAAAGGTGGTGACTGTCCTTTACACTGGACCTCCATTTAACGTCCTATCCGAGGGATGGATTGTTTTCCACTGTAGCATAGCCTGTGTCTATGAAACGGGAGGGGCACAATAACACACAATGCAAAAAAAGTAAGGTACAGTACCTAGATACCAATGAACCTCTTTTCTTATATTCTTTCTTATTTCTTATTCCATTGTACTCCCATACGGATTTCATTACTTCTGTGTTTATAGCATTATCCAGCATTCATTGAAATCAGTCAATCAATATTTTCTGATAGAAAACAGAAGGAGGTTGAAAAGGCGAAGCAAGATGAATACGACAGAGATCATTTGTTCAAGTGTGCCATCACACCTACCAACCCTAAGACCATTCATGAACTGTATGAGGAGATGGATCTGCTTGATATTGATTCAGATGATGAGGAGGACAGTGGTAATAAGATGGAGGATGATGGTGGAAGAGGTGAAGATGAGATCATCTTCCTTGGAAAGACAGATTCACCAACGAGGCAGAAACGATCAGCCAATGAAGCTCGCCTGACACCACCGGCACCACCCAGTAGACCAGTAGGTGGGTATAAGGAGGGCAGTAATTGCCACTCGGAATGCTTGGTGACTTGGCTTCACTGGTTTTATTTTGGCACAAGTGTCATGCCGCATGATATTTGCGAAAATTTCCACACCGCAAAATATTTCAAGTTTCCAGTATATGACATATTCCCTTTATGAAAATTGAAAAAAATTGGAATCTGTTTGCTATTTTCTTACTTCTGGTAGAATTTTCACTAATCGTTGTAAAGCCTAAGACAATTTTTCTGTGTTTGAAATTAATTACAGCAGGGTCCACTGAATTGGGGTCAGTAAAAAAAACAGTAGCAGTGGCAGCAACAGCTGGTTCACCCAAGAAAGCATCAGCTGCATCCCAAAGCACCCCAGACATCCTCCAAACAACACCAACAACAATGACCCTGGAAGCTCCAGGTGTACCCATGGCTGCTCAAGTAACCATGGCACAGGCAACATCCACATCCTCTAGTACTGTAGATAGTCAGACAATATGTAATGTCAACCAGTCACTGTCAGTTGAAGGCAAACCTACTATTCCTCACACCACAGTTGCCAGCGTTCAACCAGAAGCATCTTCCAACAGTGTGGTCTTACCATCAGCAGTGATTCCCAGACAAAGAAACTTACCAAATGTGCCTTCAAAGGCTCCTATGCGTTTTCTTATGGTGACCACTGCAAAAAACCAGTCTGGTCAAGAGGTAAAAAGTGTAAAGACATTGATGGTGCAGAATCCACATGGGGTACCTCTAGATGGAAAGGTGGTATTGAAAATCCAAGGTGGGCAGGAGCAGCCTGTACAGATCAAGCAGTTTGGACAACCTCTTAAAGTACAGGATGCTTCTGGATCTTCTTCTGTATTAATCCCGCAGTCATCAACAGCACTGCAGCCACTGGTACCAACACCACCCACTACGGTTTCTTCTGAGGTTGTTGAGATTGACGATGATGATGATGACATTGTGATGCTGAGCAGTACCCCAGCAACCTCTGTTGCAAAGAAGAGCACTACTCTGAGAGCAACAGCCAGAGCACCATCTGCTATTCCTGGACAGGGATCAAGTCCAGGAAAGATCCGTCAAGGAGTGCCTCTAATCCATGGGGGTGACTATGAACCTCACATGATGGAAGGAGAAGAAATTATGTTTGGAGATGATGATGCTACGTGAGTATGAATTTATGCTGACCAGTAAAGGATGAATTTGATCTGTAAGGATTTCATGTATTGAAACTAGTGCTGTAAATTAAGCACCATGTTTGGGTTCAGCAGAGTTCGGCAATTTTTTTCTGAACTTTGGTTCGGGTTCGGGGTTCGGCAAAATCTTTATAAGGCTAGGAAAAAAAAAGGTGAGAAATGATATTTGATGACCGTCAGATCCCTTACTCTGGAAGGGCAGTCACTGTATCTTATAAATATATTTTGTATGACAAAAAATAGTTACTGAATTTATTTCATGATGCTTTGTTATTCATTTTCCTATCTGAACAAAATAGAAAGATTATTTTAATAAACTGATGAATAGTATAAAAAAACAAAAAGAAAATTAAAGAAAATAAAAGAAAGGAAAGAATGAAAATATAAAAAATTATCAATAAAGCAGTGTGTTTTATTTCAGTATTATGATCGATTGCGATTGTTAATTGATTACAATCTTATTACGATCGAAAACAATCTTTTGTAAGTATCTTTGGGCACATTTTCAAGCTTTTAACATAATTTGGAAAACAACTGATATTCATGGTGGCAAATGTTATTAAATTTATCAGAATCGAAAGGAGAGATGAGACTCAAGCTGTATTTAGTGGTTTTCTATTTTATTTTTTATGCCTCCGCCCACCATAGGTGGTTGCCGTAGGCATTATGTTTTCGGGTCGTCCGTCCGTCCGTCCTGTCTTTGTTCTCGCGATAACTTAAGAACCGTTTGACGGATCAACTTCAAACTTGGCTGCATATGGGAGGGACAATGATCTGCTTAGATTTTGGGGTCTCAAGGTCAAAGGTCAAAGGTCGTAGAGGTCATCATGTACATAGAAATGGTTCGTTCTCGTGATAACTCAACAACCATTAGATGAATCAACTTCAACTTGATTCATGTATGCATATGGAAGGGACAATGATCTAATTAGATTTTGGGGTCTCAAGGTCAAAGGTCAAAGGTCATAGAGGTCATTATGTACATAGAAATGGTTCGTTTTCACCATAACTCAACCATTTGACCGATCAACCTCAAACTTAGCACATGTATGCATATGGGAGGGACAATGATCTGATTAGATTTTGGGGTCTCAAGGTTAAAGGTCAAAGGGCATAGAGGTCATTATGTACATAGAAATGGTTTGTTCTCGCGATAACTCAACAACCATATGATGAATCAACTTCAAACTTGATTCATGTATGCATATGGAAGGGCCAATAATCTAATTCGATTTTGGGGTCTCAAGGTTAAAGGTCAAAGGTCATAGAGGTCATTATATACATGAAGATAAAAAAAATCAACATAAATGTGCCATATATTTCCGATCTGGCAATTGCGGAGGCATAAATTTCGACCGCGCACGATCGAGGATTCATGCCGTTATTTAAAGAAAAACTATTAAAACATGAATTTAATGAAAATCTTACACCATGAATCAACTTCAAACTTGATTCATGTATGCATATGGAAGGGACAATGATCTAATTAGATTTTGGGGTCTCAAGGTTAAAGGTCAAAGGTCATAGAGGTCATTATATACATGAAAATAAAAAAATCAACAATAATGTGCCATATATTTCCGATCTGGCAATTGCGGAGGCATAAATTTCGACCGCGCACGATCGAGGATTCATCTCGTTATTTAAAGAAAAACTTTTAAAACATGAATTTAATGAAAATCTTACACCAGTAATTTTTGAATAAAGTAAATGTGTATCTCCAATTTAGAAAACATAATGAATTCAGGACCAGGCCCTCACTGAGGGGCTGAATCAATGATCCTATGTTATAAACTGCCAAACTCCTGAACTTTGCCTTTGAGTTCGGTTTGGTTCGGTCCTGTTTGGAAGTGCCATGTTCGGCGAACTTCCGTTCGGTTTGGCGGTTCGATAACGGCCCTAATTGAAACTTGTCTTGTTCAAATGGAGTGATACATGTATATTTACCCTAAAAGAACCTGGCTATTTCTGGTCTTGTTATAACTGGGGGAGGGCCATTATTGCCCCCCTAAAATCTTGGCCGTTGATCGCCTGATTGCCCCGAAAATTTGCATGAGGGTAGAGAATGATGTAATCTACAAGGCTGTATGGCTAAATTTCTCTAAACCTTTTCGCTTTATTTTATATGAATGAATTTATGCTAACTTATGTGAGAAATTTTATCTTTGGCTACTTGTCACTAACAGTCAGACCGCCACGCGTAAGTTCATGAGGCAAATCAGCGCATTTTCCGTAGATTCACGTTCACTGAAAATTGACTCTTGCGCTAGCGAGATTTTACAACAGTTTTAGACATATTTGCAAGGGGTCAGGAAAATATTTCTGAATTGCGAACACTGCTAAAGCTGTGTAGTTAATGCAGTTGTCCTTCTCATTTTGCTCTTTAGTTTGATATATAGATTTACTATTAAATATTATTTATCTAGTTCAAATGTAATGAAATTTTGGTTATTTTTAGACTCATTTTAACCCTTGTTTACTTCGTCCTCGCTCCTGACCCGATTAAAGTATTAAAATATATTAAAGTCAATTGGATGATTGTGGAGTTTGATATGATGTACTAACTGAACTCATTTGATGCAAAATGTAATAGTCAAAGATAATTGGTTTATGCTAGCCAGTTTTTGTGGAGAAAGGCTGGCATGCTCGTTGTGCGCCGCTGCTGTTTGAACTCTCTAACCGAGGTGCTTTGGTGATGTCACAATGGCGACTGCCCAGCCTCAGGATCAGGGATGCACATGATATGATTGCGGAAAGGGACCAGTCAGGAACTAGCGGCATAGTCCTTGGACCAATCATGTTGCGCCACGGAGTAAAATGTTTACTTTGCTCAAGAAAAATCTGTACCATGCTTGATTTTGCCTCGCTCCTGACCCGATTAAAAACTAATTCATCAAAATTTCAGTGAAATCTGGAAGAGTATCATATCACGATTCTGTTAAGCTGAAAAGTGTTTTGATGCAAAGTATATTTCCAATATTTTTCACTCTGTTTTATCTACATGTACCGTACAGAGTTTATTTACTTCCATGAATGGTTTATTTATTTTAAAAGCTTTCTTGTTGAAATTGTTAAAAGTATTAGCTAAAATAGTTAGAGTTATTCTTCTTCTATTTGCAATTAGAATTGTCAAAATCTGTTAAGAAATAGCAAAGTAATTCACAGTTTTCTACCACATCATTCTGCTCATGAATATTCATAAATTGCATTTGAGTATAGAGACGTTATATCATAATGTGATATGCGCTTTACAAGAACTGTATATTATCGTTATTTGGACTTGCATAGTGCAAATAAGCACTTTTGAAACATGGAAACGTGGCGGTGTGACTGCTGAATAAAGCTTTAGCAATGATGATATATAGTAAAAATGTCATAACATCCTCATCAATTCCTCAAAGGAGAAAATGGGTTGTCAAAATTTGTTATGTTTTTTATTGTTTTTCCAAATTTCTTATGTACATGTATTTCTTCCTTTTTTTAACTTTTTGTTTTCTGTTGTTTTTCGTTGAAATTTGTTGGCGACACAACAACAACAACATAATTGATTTTAATCAGTAAAAGCAAAAATAATCATACATTCACAAATTTTGACTGAAAACACAATTTGTATTGAAATTCTACATGAAACCACATTTTTGAGCAATTTGGGTCCAACGTGCATGTATAAAATTATGCGTAACTTTGGAACCGCATGCCAGGGCATCACAAATTTGGTCTCAAAATGTGCGGGAAGGATCAGAGAAAAAAAAAACTCAAGGAATCTCATATTCAAGTATTGAGTCCTTACGAAGTACCATCAAAAATTCAACAGGGGAGCCATAATGCCCCCCCCCCCCCCCCGTTATGCATTTCTCTGCTGATATCCAGTAGAAACCAAGATTTGCTCTATGTGCTTGAAACACAGATTGCCTGAGCTTGTTGAAGGAAAGAAGGTGCTAGCTAAGGGTGAAGAGAGTTTCTGGTTCCCTGGTACACTCATAGGTCCTCCCATACATCATAAAGGAATGGTGAGTATTTATTCTTATTTCTCCCTCCCATACATCATAAAGGAATGGTGAGTATTTATTCTTATTTCTCCCTCCCATACATCATAAAGGAATGGTGAGTATTTATTCTTATTTCTCCCTCCCATACATCATAAAGGAATGGTGAGTATTTATTCTTATTTCTCCCTCCCATACATCATAAAGGAATGGTGAGTATTTATTCTTATTTCTCCCTCCCATACATCATAAAGGAATGGTGAGTATTTATTCTTATTTCTCCCTCCCATACATCATAAAGGAATGGTGAGTATTTATTCTTATTTCTCCCTCCCATACATCATAAAGGAATGGTGAGTATTTATTCTTATTTCTCCCTCCCATACATCATAAAGGAATGGTGAGTATTTATTCTTATTTCTCCCTCCCATACATCATAAAGGAATGGTGAGTATTTATTCTTATTTCTCCCTCCCATACATCATAAAGGAATGGTGAGTATTTATTCTTATTTCTCCCTCCCATACATCATAAAGGAATGGTGAGTATTTATTCTTATTTCTCCCTCCCATACATCATAAAGGAATGGTGAGTATTTATTCTTATTTCTCCCTCCCATACATCATAAAGGAATGGTGAGTATTTATTCTTATTTCTCCCTCCCATACATCATAAAGGAATGGTGAGTATTTATTCTTATTTCTCCCTCCCATACATCATAAAGGAATGGTGAGTATTTATTCTTATTTCTCCCTCCCATACATCATAAAGGAATGGTGAGTATTTATTCTTATTTCTCCCTCCCATACATCATAAAGGAATGGTGGGTATTTATTCTTATTTCTCCCTCCCATACATCATAAAGGAATGGTGAGTATTTATTCTTATTTCTCCCTCCCATACATCATAAAGGAATGGTGAGTCTTTATTCTTATTTCTCCCTCCCATACATCATAAAGGAATGGTGGGTATTTATTCTTATTTCTCCCTCCCATACATCATAAAGGAATGGTGAGTATTTATTCTTATTTCTCCCTCCCATACATCATAAAGGAATGGTGAGTCTTTATTCTTATTTCTCCCTCCCATACATCATAAAGGAATGGTGGGTATTTATTCTTATTTCTCCCTCCCATACATCATAAAGGAATGGTGAGTCTTTATCCATTAGTCACTTTGATATTCACTTTTTTGTTAAAACAAGAAGATTTGGTTTGCATATTTTTCTTTTTTTTTGGGGGGGGGGGGGGGGGTGGAGTCACTTAAAAAAAAAGTAAGCAAATAATGACTGTTGGGGAAGGTGATGTACATACTATCACTCTTGAGGTGATCTGGATATAGCTATCATTCTGAAGCAAAGCTGAGGAGAGATAGACTATACATTCAGATTGCTGGATGTAGCTATCATTCTGAAGCAAAGCTGAGGAGAGATAGGCTATACATTCAGATTGCTGGATGTAGCTATCATTCTGAAGCAAAGCTGAGGAGAGATAGGCTATACATTCAGATTGCTGGATATAGCTATCATTCTGAAGCAAAGCTGAGGAGAGATAGGCTATACATTCAGATTGCTGGATGTAGCTATCATTCTGAAGCAAAGCTGAGGAGAGATAGGCTATACATTCAGATTGCTGGATATAGCTATCATTCTGAAGCAAAGCTGAGGAGAGATAGGCTATACATTCAGATTGCTGGATGTAGCTATCATTCTGAAGCAAAGCTGAGGAGAGATAGGCTATACATTCAGATTGCTGGATGTAGCTATCATTCTGAAGCAAAGCTGAGGAGAGATAGGCTATACATTCAGATTGCTGGATATAGCTATCATTCTGAAGCAAAGCTGAGGAGAGATAGGCTATACATTCAGATTGCTGATGTGCGCACACACATTGCGTGCACGACTTGCTTTGCCTCAGCTCAACAGGTAGTAAGCTAATTGTGATGTCACAAAAGAGGCAAAGAATTTTACTGTCATGGAAAAGAATTTAACGAATAATCATAGATTTCACACACTTTCATTTCGCACTTTCAAAAATATTGATAACATCTTGTGACTCTATAGACTGAAGTGATCAGTGAAACACAAAAGTTCCATCGCTGCAAGTTCACAAACTTCTCTTATTGGGTGATGGTTATTGGGGAAACTCACTTTATCATGTGATTACCTATTGACCAATCCTATAGCAAGATTCTTAGTATGTGGATTATAATATGATGTAATATCAGATTTTGAAATGATGGAGGATGTTTTGTGGATGCATATTGCCTTGTCCAAGCTTTAAAAAGAGTTTTTCAAAACTACCAATACTCTGAAGTTTCATTTAACTTTTTTATGCAAATGGTTGATTTTCTCTCAACAGAAAAAATATAAGGTGAAATTGAGCATGGACGTAAGCGGGCTGTTGTCGAGTAAGTTTTTAGCTGTCATCACACCGTCTAAACCAGGAGACTTGCTGTGGGTTATAGAGTAGTTGGTAAGTATTCAATGGTTTCAGTTTGATCGGTATTAGTATCACCTGAAATGTCAGAGATCTTTCATAGATGGAGAGGTGCTACTGTGTCAGTCACTACTCACACTCAAAGGGTTGGTCGTGCTTCAGTAAAATAGTTTCCCTTTCTGAAAGACTATTTTCACTGATACAGTTTGTAGCATCAGATAGCCTACATGTATCTCAATGCCGTGATTTCTATCAAGTTCTTGCTAGCTCTGTGCCTTGCCTGCTCACATATAGGTGGAACAAGACAAAAATGAGGTGTTCTCGATTTTGTTGACCTAAATGCAATCCCATCAGCAGAAACTCTTGATTAGCTTGAAGTCATCGTAAATTATATATATTTTTTTCCTTTCTATCTTTGTTGAATATTTTGTTATATTTACTATGATTTAAAGTAAAGTTCTGCCCTTTTTTTTTTTTTTAGCTTCTATTTGGTAGAGGATGGGGCCAAGACAAAAGGGATGTATGCTGGTATCATAGCTGAGTACCTATGAAGACCAATAAAAGGAAGGTTAGTTTTATTCATCTCATCTGGATGGGAGCTTCAGCTGAATATATTTTTGTTAAATCATCTGGAACGACATGTAGGTGTCAAATTTCTGTGGACATTTTTTGACACTGCCATAGCTATTGATGACATGCATTTTTGTCAACAATCCTCGGTGTTTTGTACACACATGGCAAAATCACAAAGTTACCATCAGTGGTAATTTTATGCAATGAGACCCAGATCTAAATGCCAAAATCCTGCCACACCTCTACCATTCAGATTCAGCTTATGCCATTTTATTAAGTGGTTAGAAAAACTTAACCCTAATACTCCTGGGGTATTTCAAATCTGGTTATTACCGGGGGGGGACCATTATTGGCCCCCCCCCCCCGATACTCGGCCATGGGTCGCCCGATTGCCTCAAATTTTGCACAGGGTCAAGAATTATTAATCTACAAAGTGTAGCTAAATTTACGAAAGTCCTTTTATTTTTTAAAAATTAATTTATGCTAATTTATGTGAGAAATCATAGATTTTGGTATTCTCACTAATAAAGCCTCAGGAATAGCAATGTTGGTACAAATGTCTTTCATAACTCCCTCATCAATTCCTGAAAGAAAGAGATAGGTTGTAATTATTTCTTAAGTATTGTATTTTTTTTTCTTCAATTTTCTTATGTATTCTTTGTTTTTCGTCAAAGCGTTTTATGTAAAGATTCAGATGCGTATGTGTGGGTTTGGGGTGTGTGTGAATGTGGGTGTGTGGTGTGAGGGTGGTGTGTGTGTGTGGTAATTATTTACACTATTTGAAACAATGATGATACTTACTAGAAAAGTTATTACATAAATTGGAAAAAGCTCCTGATTTTGTCCATAGGTTATACACAGTCATATAGAGAAATAGCGAAATTGTCAGTGACATGTGTTCATAGTAAACGTAATCTGACACCCGCAGGGTATGTCAAATTGCCATAAATTTGGTATCTAAAATGTGCGGGAAGGTCAGAGAAAAAAGTCAGAAATTTCGTTTGAAATATTGAGGCGTTAGGAAGTACCGACAAAAATTCGATAGGGGGGCCATAATGGCCCCCCCTCCCCCCGGAGTATTAGGGTTAAATAGATGAATTAACTAGAACATGACATCATTCAAAAGATATATAATAAAGTGTTATTTGCAAGTTTTGGAGAAAAAAAATTGAAAAAGGTCAAGAATAGGAAGAAAAAAAAATGAGAATAGAATAGCCCTTATATAATGTGATAAATCTTACATGTACATTGCAATTTGAGCCCTCAAATTCAAACAAAAACATAAAAAAAAGAAAGAAAGTGTTTTACTGTTTTAGAAATGATAAAAATTGACTTGTAGTGGTAGAAACAAATAACAAAACAACAATGATTATGTTTATATAGTAATTCACATCTTTGAGATAAGCAGCCTGCTTAACTACACTTTTGAAGGAATGTACAGTTACCAAGTTCTGAATGTCTGCAGTAGGTAGAAAATTGTAAACATCAGGGCCATTATGTCTAAAGTCTGCTGCACACCATATGATCAGTCTGCGATCCGATTTTTGAAATATTTTTCATAGCATTGGATATGAACATTCAAACAAATGATCAAAGTTCTGAATAGTCGTATGAATAATGAAATAGAATTTCCAAGCTATTGCAAGCCTCCCTGTAGGAATAAAAGCAAAATTTATTCCAAATCTTAGTAATGCCATAGCAGTCTTGCGATCGTCTATGATTTGAAGTCGATTTGGCCTTTACTCTGACCACAAGGCCTACAGTGAAGCAAAATTTCACTTTGGTATTCCATGACGAAAATCCGTGTTTAAAACTGAAACCCCGAAATGACTCTCGCAACTGCTAGACATCTGAGAATGCAGTAAGCCTAAATAAACAAAAGCGTTGGGCAGCCTAATCTCTTTCCTGGAGAGGCGACCTTCACAGGTTGATAAGAGAGAGAGAAAGGGAGAAAGAGAAACAAGCTGGGACTACACGTGCCTAGTGCACGTGTAGTCCCAGCTAGCTTGTGAAGTTAAAAATGTTGCTATTATCGTCAATTCTGGGTCATTTCACTTCGTTCGAAGTTTAATTTTGGTTTTCATCTAAATCATGAGTGAATTTGGACGTGGCAGTATCTTAAAACATGTGAAATATATATTTCATACTTCTCATTTCCTTTCAGGCAGTGCTGTGGTAAGAGTCTGTTTACAAAGATGATGAGGAGTGCAGGTGTAATCCAAACACCACCTCTCGGCTAGGCACTGATAAGACTTTTAACAGGGCTTTTGGATACGGGGTTGGTTTACCCCACCTGAAATACTAGGTTCCTGTGTTATAGTGGTGGGGTAAATTTTGAAAGAGAGGTTCTCGTAATGCTGTGATTATGCCGAACTTCAAATAAGATAATTTTACTTTTTTAGACTTTCATATTTAATGCAAAATGACATTTGTTAAAAAATCAGGTCACAGTCAGATCGTATCAGGGCGGTGAGCTTAATAGATTTATGAGCCAACACCATGCGAGGGTTGGATAGATGTAGTTGCTTGTCTTGTAGGACAGGTATGAATGGTAATATTTTGTAGAAACAGAGAAGGAAAGGAAATGGGTAACAAATTGGTATCAAAGCGATACATAAAGAGGAAAGTTTAAAGAACATGAATATTATTTACAGTCAGGCTCTGCAGCTAAACCAGCTGCAGCACATATACATGAACGGCTTTGTAACAACAGAATTGTAACTGTGTTACTGTGGCACTCTTGGATGTTGCCCAGAGAATATTATTAATATGAAATGTAGGGTAGAATAAGAGTATGGAGATAACAGTCAAATCTTGAGGTTTTATTTCTACAGGAAGCAGGCAATGAATATTTAAGATGAACTTGACCTAAATCCTTTCAGTCTGATTTGCATGAACCCTTTCTTTGTGCTCTGTTTTCTTTACCAGATATCTTGTGTTCTTTGATGATGGCTATGCCCAGTATCTATCATGTGATAAGATTCATATTGTCTATCATTCAAGTAAGTATTCACAGGGATTACATGTTCTTGACTTTCAATGCTTAACCCTCCACCATCCAGGTGTTTTCCCAGCAGTTCGTCATTGAGGGCATTTGCCCACCCCCTCCCCAGTTTTGTTGAGCCACTCAAAAGGTGGAGTGAGATTAAGGGATCCTTAGCGGCGTCTGTCCATCCGTAACACGTATAAAACTTGAATAACTTTGCGACAGTTTGCCCCGTTTGGAACCAAACTTGGAGGGCAGATGCTCTATAGGGACCTCAATGTAATTTGGAGGTAAAGGTCATATATGTAGGTCAAAGTCAGTGAGTATAAAACTTGACCATCTTTGCAACCGTCTGCCCGTTTGGAACCAGACTTGCATGGTAGATGCTATATGGACCTCAGTGTTACTACAAAGCTACTCTTTCCTTACATATGAACTACAAATATTATTGAAAAGCCTGTAAGAATGTTACCTATATAAATGTAGACTGTCATTGTCTCATTGTTTGATACAGGTGCCTGTGTGTGGGCAGATGTAGACATTTTCTCACGCGACTTCATTAGAGAATATCTGGACAAATACCCAGACAGGTCAATGGTCAACCTCAAAAAGGATCAAGTCGTCACTACAGAATGGAATGGCAAATGGTTAGTATATCATAGCCATCACTAAATCTAGACTTTTTAGCCATGGAGTAGTGGAGTGGTAGATGATTTTGATCTTT
>CM057163.1:27988276-28037547 GCA_029962745.1 Echinometra lucunter | reverse complement strand
ATCACTGATTGGGGGTGTGCAGGTGGACCACATACACCGGGGTTTCCCCCTACTCCTATACAAATAGTGCAGTGGGATCGTTAACGTGCAAAGGTGGTGACTGTCCTTTACACTGGACCTCCATTTAACGTCCTATCCGAGGGATGGATTGTTTTCACTGTAGCATAGCCTGTGTCTATGAAACGGGAGGGGCACAATAACACACAATGCAAAAAAAGTAAGGTACAGTACCTAGATACCAATGAACCTCTTTTCTTATATTCTTTCTTATTTCTTATTCCATTGTACTCCCATACGGATTTCATTACTTCTGTGTTTATAGCATTATCCAGCATTCATTGAAATCAGTCAATCAATATTTTCTGATAGAAAACAGAAGGAGGTTGAAAAGGCGAAGCAAGATGAATACGACAGAGATCATTTGTTCAAGTGTGCCATCACACCTACCAACCCTAAGACCATTCATGAACTGTATGAGGAGATGGATCTGCTTGATATTGATTCAGATGATGAGGAGGACAGTGGTAATAAGATGGAGGATGATGGTGGAAGAGGTGAAGATGAGATCATCTTCCTTGGAAAGACAGATTCACCAACGAGGCAGAAACGATCAGCCAATGAAGCTCGCCTGACACCACCGGCACCACCCAGTAGACCAGTAGGTGGGTATAAGGAGGGCAGTAATTGCCACTCGGAATGCTTGGTGACTTGGCTTCACTGGTTTTATTTGGCACAAGTGTCATGCCGCATGATATTTGCGAAAATTTCCACACCACGCAAAATATTTCAAGTTTCCAGTATATGACATATTCCCTTTATGAAAATTGAAAAAAATTGGAATCTGTTTGCTATTTTCTTACTTCTGGTAGAATTTTCACTAATCGTTGTAAAGCCTAAGACAATTTTTCTGTGTTTGAAATTAATTACAGCAGGGTCCACTGAATTGGGGTCAGTAAAAAAAACAGTAGCAGTGGCAGCAACAGCTGGTTCACCCAAGAAAGCATCAGCTGCATCCCAAAGCACCCCAGACATCCTCCAAACAAACCAACAACAATGACCCTGGAAGCTCCAGGTGTACCCATGGCTGCTCAAGTAACCATGGCACAGGCAACATCCACATCCTCTAGTACTGTAGATAGTCAGACAATATGTAATGTCAACCAGTCACTGTCAGTTGAAGGCAAACCTACTATTCCTCACACCACAGTTGCCAGCGTTCAACCAGAAGCATCTTCCAACAGTGTGGTCTTACCATCAGCAGTGATTCCCAGACAAAGAAACTTACCAAATGTGCCTTCAAAGGCTCCTATGCGTTTTCTTATGGTGACCACTGCAAAAAACCAGTCTGGTCAAGAGGTAAAAAGTGTAAAGACATTGATGGTGCAGAATCCACATGGGGTACCTCTAGATGGAAAGGTGGTATTGAAAATCCAAGGTGGGCAGGAGCAGCCTGTACAGATCAAGCAGTTTGGACAACCTCTTAAAGTACAGGATGCTTCTGGATCTTCTTCTGTATTAATCCCGCAGTCATCAACAGCACTGCAGCCACTGGTACCAACACCACCCACTACGGTTTCTTCTGAGGTTGTTGAGATTGACGATGATGATGATGACATTGTGATGCTGAGCAGTACCCCAGCAACCTCTGTTGCAAAGAAGAGCACTACTCTGAGAGCAACAGCCAGAGCACCATCTGCTATTCCTGGACAGGGATCAAGTCCAGGAAAGATCCGTCAAGGAGTGCCTCTAATCCATGGGGGGGGACTATGAACCTCACATGATGGAAGGAGAAGAAAATTAGGTTTGGAGATGATGATGCTACGTGAGTATGAATTTATGCTGACCAGTAAAGGATGAATTGATCTGTAAGGATTTCAGGTATTGAAACTAGTGCTGTAAATTAAGCACCATGTTTGGTTCAGCGAGTTCGGCAATTTTTTTCTGAACTTTGGTTCTGGGTTCGGGGTTCGGCAAAATCTTTATAAGGCTAGGAAAAAAAAGGTGAGAAATGATATTTGATGACCGTCAGATCCCCTTACTCTGGAAGGGAGTCACTGTATCTTATAAATATATTTTGTATGACAAAAATAGTTACTGAATTTATTTCATGATGCTTTGTTATTCATTTTCCTATCTGAACAAAATAGAAAGATTATTTTAATAAACTGATGAATAGTATAAAAAAACAAAAAGAAAATTAAAGAAATAAAAGAAAGGAAAGAATGAAAATATAAAAAAATTATCAATAAAGCAGTGTGTTTTTATTTCAGTATTATGATCGATTGCGATTGTTAATTGATTACAATCTTATTACGATCGAAAACAATCTTTTGTAAGTATCTTGGGCACATTTTCAAGCTTTTAACATAATTTGGAAACACTGATATTCATGTGGCAAATGTTATTAAATTTATCAGAATCGAAAGGAGAGATGAGACTTCAAGCTGTATTTAGTGGTTTTCTATTTTATTTTTATGCCTCCGCCCACCATAGGTGGTTGCCGTAGGCATTAATGTTTTCGGGTCGGTCCGTCCGTCCGTCCTGTCTTTGTTCTCGCGATAACTTAAGAACCTAGAACCGGTTTTGACGATCAACTTCAAACTGGCTGCATATGGAGGACAATGATCTGCTTAGGATTTTGGGGTCTCAAGGTCAAAGGTCAAAGGTCGTAGAGGTCATCATGTACATAGAAATGGTTCGTTCTCGTGATACTCACAACCATTAGATAATCAACCGTCAACTTGATTCATGTATGCATTGGATAGGGACAATGATCTAATTAGATTTTGGGGTCTCAAGGTCAAAGGTCAAAGGTCATAGAGGTCATTATGTACATAGAAATGGTTCGTTTTCCACCATAACTCACCATTTGACCGATCAACCTCAAACTTAGCACATGTATGCATATGGGAGGGACAATTGATCTGATTAGATTTTGGGGTCTCAAGGTTAAAGGTCAAAGGGCATAGAGGTCATATGTACAAGAAATGGTTTGTTCTCGCGATAAACTCAACAACCATATGATGAATCAACTTCAAACTTGATTCATGTATGCATATGGAAGGGCCAATAATCTAATTCGATTTTGGGGGTCTCAAGGTTAAGGTCAAAGGTCATAGAGGTCATTATATACATGAAGATAAAAAAAAATCAACATAATGTGCCATATATTCCGATCTGGCAATTGCGAGGCATAAATTTCGACCACGCGCACGATCGAGGATTCATGCCGTTATTTAAAGAAAAACTATTAAAACATGAATTTAATGAAAATCTTACACCATGAATCAACTTCAAACTTGGATTCATGTATGCATATGGAAGGGACAATGATCTAATTAGATTTTGGGGTCTCAAGGTTAAAGGTCAAAGGTCATAGAGGTCATTATATACATGAAAATAAAAAAAATCACAATAATGTGCCATATATTTCCGATCTGGCAATTGCGGAGGCATAAATTTCGACCGCGCACGATCGAGGATTCATCTCGTTATTTAAAGAAAAACTTTTAAAACATGAATTTAATGAAAATCTTACACCAGTAATTTTTGAATAAAGTAAATGTGTATCTTCCAATTTAGAAAACATAATGAATTCAGGACCAGGCCCTCACGGAGGGGCTGAATCAATGATCCTATGTTATAAACTGCCAAACTCCTGAACTTTGCCTTTGAGTCGGTTTGGTTCGGTCCTGTTTGGAAGTGCCATGTTCGGCGAACTTCCGTTCGGTTTGGCGGTTCGATAACGGCCCCTAATTTGAAACTTGTCTTGTTCAAATGGAGTGATACATGATATTTACCCTAAAAGAACCTGGCTATTTCTGGTCTTGTTATAACGGGGGAGGGCCATTATTTGCCCCCCTAAAATCTTGCCGTTGATCGCCTGATTGCCCCGAAAATTTGCATGAGGGTAGAGAATGATGTAATCTACAAGGCTGTATGGCTAAATTTCTCTAAACCTTTTCGCTTTATTTTATATGAATGAATTTATGCTAACTTATGTGAGAAATTTTATCTTTGGCTACTTGTCACTAACAGTCAGACCGCCACGCGTAAGTTCATGAGGCAAATCAGCGCATTTTCCGTAGATTCACGTTCACTGAAAATTGACTCTTGCGCTAGCGAGATTTTACAACAGTTTTAGACATATTTGCAAGGGGTCAGGAAAATATTTCTGAATTGCGAACACTGCTAAAGCTGTGTAGTTAATGCAGTTGTCCTTCTCATTTTGCTCTTTAGTTTGATATATAGATTTACTATTAAATATTATTTATCTAGTTCAAATGTAATGAAATTTTGGTTATTTTTAGACTCATTTTAACCCTTGTTTACTTCGTCCTCGCTCCTGACCCGATTAAAGTATTAAAATATATTAAAGTCAATTGGATGATTGTGGAGTTTGATATGATGTACTAACTGAACTCATTTGATGCAAAATGTAATAGTCAAAGATAATTGGTTTATGCTAGCCAGTTTTTGTGGAGAAAGGCTGGCATGCTCGTTGTGCGCCCGCTGCTGTTTGAACTCTCTAACCGAGGTGCTTTGGTGAGTCACAATGGCGACTGCCCAGCCTCAGGATCAGGGATGCACTGATAGATTGCGGAAAGGGACCATTCAGGAACTAGCGGCATAGTCCTTGGACCAATCATGTTGCGCCACGGAGTAAAATGTTTACTTTGCTCAAGAAAAATCTGTACCATGCTTGATTTTTGCCTCGCTCCTGACCCGATTAAAAACTAATTCATCAAATTTCAGTGAAATCTGGAAGAGTATCATATCACGATTCTGTTAAGCTGAAAAGTGTTTTGATGCAAAGTATATTTCCAATATTTTTCACATCTGTTTTATCTACATGTACCGTACAGAGTTTATTTACTTCCATGAATGGTTTATTTATTTTAAAAGCTTTCTTGTTGAAATTGTTAAAAGTCTTAGCTAAATAGTTAGAGTTATTCTTCTTCTATTTGCAATTAGAATTGTCAAAATCTGTTAAGAAACTAGCAAAGTAATTCACAGTTTTCTACCACATCATTCTGCTCATGAATATCATAAATTGCATTTGAGTATAAGACGTTATATCATAATGTGATATGCGCTTTACAAGAACTGTATATTATCGTTATTTGGACTTGCATAGTGCAAATAAGCACTTTTGAAACATGGAAAAGTGGCGGTGTGACTGCTGAATAAAGCTTTAGCAATGATATATATAGTAAAAAATTGTCATAAACATCCTAATCAATTCCTCAAAGGAGGAAAATGGGTTGTCAAAATTTGTTATGTTTTTATTGTTTTTCCAAATTTCTTATGTACATGTATTTCTTCCTTTTTTTAACTTTTTGTTTTTGTTGTTTTCGTTGAAATTTGTTGGCGACACAACAACAACAACATAATTGATTTTAATCAGTAAAAGCAAAATAATCATACATTCACAAATTTTGACTGAAAACACAATTTGTATTGAAATTCTACATGAAACCACATTTTTGAGCAATTTGGGTCCAACGTGGCATGGTATAAAATTATGCGTAACTTTGGAACCGCATGCCAGGGCATCACAATTTGGTCTCAAAATGTGCGCGGGAAAGGATCAGAGAAAAAAAAAACTCAAGGAATCTCATATTCCAAGTATTGAGTCCTTACGAAGTACCATCAAAAATTCAACAGGGGAGCCTAATGTCCCCCCCACCCCCCCCCCCCCCCCCCACCCGTTATGGCATGTCTCTGCTGAGTATCCAGTAGAAAACCAGATTTGCTCTATGTGCTTGAAACAACAGATTGCCTGAGCTTGTTGAAGGAAAGGAAGGTGCTAGCTAAGGGTGAAGAGAGTTTCTGGTTCCCTGGTACACTCATAGGTCCTCCCATACATCATAAAGGAATGGTGAGTATTTATTCTTATTTCTCCCTCCATACATCATAAAGGAATGGTGAGTATTTATTCTTATTTCTCCCTCCCATACATCATAAAGGAATGGTGAGTATTTATTCTTATTTCTCCCTCCCATACATCATAAAGGAATGTGAGTATTTATTCTTATTTCTCCTCCCATACATCATAAGGAATGGTGAGTATTTATTCTTATTTCTCCCTCCCATACATCATAAAGGAATGGTGAGTATTTATTCTTATTTCTCCCTCCCATACATCATAAAGGAATGGTGAGTATTTATTCTTATTTCTCCCTCCCATACATCATAAAGGAATGGTGAGTATTTATTCTTATTTCTCCCTCCCATACATCATAAAGGAATGGTGAGTATTTATTCTTATTTCTCCCTCCCATACATCATAAAGGAATGGTGAGTATTTATTCTTATTTCTCCCTCCCATACATCATAAAGGAATGGTGAGTATTTATTCTTATTTCTCCCTCCCATACATCATAAAGGAATGGTGAGTATTTATTCTTATTTCTCCCTCCCATACATCATAAAGGAATGGTGAGTATTTATTCTTATTTCTCCCTCCCATACATCATAAAGGAATGGTGAGTATTTATTCTTATTTCTCCCTCCCATACATCATAAATGAATGGTGAGTATTTATTCTTATTCTCCCTCCCATACATCATAAGGAATGGTGAGTATTTATTCTTATTTCTCCCTCCCATACATCATAAAGGAATGGTGAGTATTTATTCTTATTTCTCCCTCCCATACATCATAAAGGAATGGTGGGTATTTATTCTTATTTCTCCCTCCCATACATCATAAAGGAATGGTGAGTATTTATTCTTATTCTCCCTCCCATACATCATAAAGGAATGGTGAGTCTTTATTCTTATTTCTCCCTCCCATACATCATAAAGGGAATGGTGGGTATTTATTCTTATTTCTCCCTCCCATACATCATAAGGAATGGTGAGTATTTATTCTTATTCTCCCTCCCATACATCATAAAGGAATGGTGAGTCTTTATTCTTATTTCTTTCTCCCTCCCATACATCATAAAGGAATGGTGGGTATTATTCTTATTTCTCCCTCCCATACATCATAAAGGAATGGTGAGTCTTTATCCATTAGTCACTTTGATATTCACTTTTTTGTTAAAACAAGAAGATTTGGTTTGCATATTTTTCTTTTTTTGGGGGGGGGGGGGGGTGGAGTCACTTAAAAAAAAAGTAAGCAAATAATGACTGTTGGGGAAGGTGATTACATACTATCACTCTTGAGGTGATCTGGATATAGCTATCATTCTGAAGCAAAGCTGAGAGAGATAGACTATACATTCAGATTGCTGGATGTAGCTATCATTCTGAAGCAAAGCTGAGGAGAGATAGGCTATACATTCAGATTGCTGGATGTAGCTATCATTCTGAAGCAAAGCTGAGGAGAGATAGGCTATACATTCAGAGTGCTGGATATAGCTATCATTCTGAAGCAAAGCTGAGGAGAGATAGGCTATACATTCAGATTGCTGGATGTAGCTAATCATTCTGAAGCAAAGCTGAGGAGAGATAGGCTATACATTCAGATTGCTGGATATAGCTATCATTCTGAAGCAAAGCTGAGGAGAGATAGGCTATACATTCAGATTGCTGGATGTAGCTATCATTCTGAAGCAAAGCTGAGGAGAGATAGGCTATACATTCAGATTGCTGGATGTAGCTATCATTCTGAAGCAAAGCTGAGGAGAGATAGGCTATACATTCAGATTGCTGGATATAGCTATCATTCTGAAGCAAAGCTGAGGAGAGATAGGCTATACATTCAGATTGCTGATGTGCGCACACACATTGCGTGCACGACTTGCTTTGCCTCAGCTCAACAGGTAGTAAGCTAATTGTGATGTCACAAAAAGAGGCAAAGAATTTTACTGTCATGGAAAAGAATTTAACGAATAATCATAGATTTCACACACTTTCATTTCGCACTTTCAAAAATATTGATAACATCTTGTGACTCTATAGACTGAAGTGATCAGTGAAACACAAAAGTTCCATCGCTGCAAGTTCACAAACTTCTCTTATTGGGTGATGGTTATTGGGGAAACTCACTTTATCATGTGATTACCTATTGACCAATCCTATAGCAAGATTCTTAGTATGTGGATTATAATATGATGTAATATCAGATTTTGAAATGATGGAGGATGTTTTGTGGATGCATATTGCCTTGTCCAAGCTTTAAAAAGAGTTTTCAAAACTACCAATACTCTGAAAGTTTTCATTTTAACTTTTTTATGCAAATGGTTGATTTCTCTCAACAGAAAAAATATAAGGTGAAATTTGAGCATGGACGTAAGCGGCTGTTGTCGAGTAAGTTTTTAGCTGTCATCACACCGTCTAAACCAGGAGATCTTGCTGTGGGTATAAGAGTAGTTGGTAAGTATTCAATGGTTTCAGTTGATCGGTATTAGTATCACCTGAAATGTCCAGAGATCTTTCATAGATGGAGAGGTGCTACTGTGTACAGTCACTACTCACACTCAAGGGTGGTCGTGCTTCAGTAAAATAGTTTCCCTTTCTGAAAAGACTATTTTCACTGATACAGTTTGTAGCATCAGATAGCTACATGTATCTCAATGCCGTGATTTCTATCAAGTTCTTGCTAGCTTCTGTGCCTTGCCTGCTCACATATAGGTGGAACAAGACAAAATGAGGTGTTCTCGATTTTTTGACCTAAAATGCAATCCCATCAGCAGAACTCTTGATTAGCTTGAAGTCATCGTAAATTATATATATTTTTTTCCTTTCTATCTTTGTTGACTAATTTTGTTATATTTACTATGATTTAAAAGTAAAGTTCTGCCCTTTTTTTTTTTTAGCTTCTTATTTGGTAGAGGATGGGGCCAAGACAAAAGGGATGTATGCTGGTATCATAGCTGAGGTACCTATGAAGACCAATAAAGGAAGGTTAGTTTATTCATCTCATCTGGATGGGAGCTTCAGCTGAATATATTTTTGTTAAAATCATCTGGAACGACATGTAGGTGTCAAATTTCTGTGTGACATTTTTTGACACTGCCATAGCTATTGATGACATCATTTTTGTCAACAAATCCTCGGTGTTTTGTACACACATGGCAAAATCACAAAGTTACCATCAGTGGTAAGTTTTATGCAATGAGACCCAGATCTAAATGACAAAATCCTTGCCACACCTCTACCATTCAGATTCAGCTTTATGCATTTTATTAAAGTGGTAGAAAAACTTAACCCTAATACTCCTGGGGTATTTCAAATCTTGTTATTACCGGGGGGGGACCATTATGGCCCCCCCCCCCCGATACTCGGCCATGGGTCGCCCGATTGCCTCAAAATTTTGCACAGGGTCAAGAATTATGTAATCTACAAAGTTGTATAGCTAAATTTACGAAAGTCCTTTTATTTTTTTAAAAATTAATTTATGCTAATTTATGTGAGAAATCATAGATTTTGGTATTTCTCACTAAATAAAGCCTCAGGAATAGCAATGTTTGGTACAAATGTCTTTCATAACTCCCTCATCAATTCCTGAAAGAAAGAGATAGGTTGTAATTATTTCTTAAGTATTTTATTTTTTTTTCTTCAATTTTCTTATGTATTTCTTTGTTTTTCGTCAAGCGTTTTATGTAAAGATTCAGATGCGTATGTGTGGGTGTGGGTGTGTGTGAATGTGGGTGTGTGTGTGAGGGTGTGTGTGTGTGTGGTAATTATTTACACTATTTGAAACAATGATGATACTTACTAGAAAAGTATTTACATAAATTGGAAAAGCTCCTGATTTTGTCCATAGGGTTATACACAGTCATATAGAGAAATAGCGAAATTTCAGTGACATGTGTTCAGTAAACGTAATCTGACACCCGCATGGTAGGTCAAATTGCCATAAATTTGGTATCAAAATGTGCGGGAAGGATCAGAGAAAAAAGTCATGAAATTTCGTTTTGAAATATTGAGGCGTTAGGAAGTACCGACAAAAATTCGATAGGGGGGGCCATAATGGCCCCCCCTCCCCCCGGAGTATTAGGGTTAAATAGATGAATTAACTAGAACATGACATCATTCAAAAGATATATAATAAAGTGTTATTTGCAAGTTTTGGAGAAAAAAAATTGAAAAAGGTCAAGAATAGGAAGAAAAAAAAATGAGAATAGAATAGCCCTTATATAATGTGATAAATCTTACATGTACATTGCAATTTGAGCCCTCAAATTCAAACAAAAACATATAAAAAAAGAAAGAAAGTGTTTTACTGTTTTAGAAATGATAAAAATTGACTTGTAGTGGTAGAAACAAATAACAAAACAACAATGATTATGTTTATATAGTAATTCACATCTTTGAGATAAGCAGCCTGCTTAACTACACTTTTGAAGGAATGTACAGTTACCAAGTTCTGAATGTCTGCAGTAGGTAGAAAATTGTAAACATCAGGGCCATTATGTCTAAAGTCTGCTGCACACCATATGATCAGTCTGCGATCCGATTTTTGAAATATTTTTCATAGCATTGGATATGAACATTCAAACAAATGATCAAAGTTCTGAATAGTCGTATGAATAATGAAATAGAATTTCCAAGCTATTGCAAGCCTCCCTGTAGGAATAAAAGCAAAATTTATTCCAAATCTTAGTAATGCCATAGCAGTCTTGCGATCGTCTATGATTTGAAGTCGATTTGGCCTTTACTCTGACCACAAGGCCTACAGTGAAGCAAAATTTCACTTTGGTATTCCATGACGAAAATCCGTGTTTAAAACTGAAACCCCGAAATGACTCTCGCAACTGCTAGACATCTGAGAATGCAGTAAGCCTAAATAAACAAAAGCGTTGGGCAGCCTAATCTCTTTCCTGGAGAGGCGACCTTCACAGGTTGATAAGAGAGAGAGAAAGGGAGAAAGAGAAACAAGCTGGGACTACACGTGCCTAGTGCACGTGTAGTCCCAGCTAGCTTGTGAAGTTAAAAATGTTGCTATTATCGTCAATTCTGGGTCATTTCACTTCGTTCGAAGTTTAATTTTGGTTTTCATCTAAATCATGAGTGAATTTTGGACGTGGCAGTATCTTAAAACATGTGAAATATATATTTCATACTTCTCATTTCCTTTCAGGCAGTGCTGTGGTAAGAGTCTGTTTACAAAGATGATGAGGAGTGCAGGTGTAATCCAAAACACCACCTCTCGGCTAGGCACTGATAAGACTTTTAACAGGGCTTTTGGATACGGGGTTGGTTTACCCCACCTGAAATACTAGGTTCCTGTGTTATAGTGGTGGGGTAAATTTTGAAAGAGAGGTTCTCGTAATGCTGTGATTATGCCGAACTTCAAATAAGATAATTTTACTTTTTTAGACTTTCATATTTAATGCAAAATGACATTTGTTAAAAAATCAGGTCACAGTCAGATCGTATCAGGGCGGTGAGCTTAATAGATTTATGAGCCAACACCATGCGAGGGTTGGATAGATGTAGTTGCTTGTCTTGTAGGACAGGTATGAATGGTAATATTTTGTAGAAACAGAGAAGGAAAGGAAATGGGTAACAAATTGGTATCAAAGCGATACATAAAGAGGAAAGTTTAAAGAACATGAATATTATTTACAGTCAGGCTCTGCAGCTAAACCAGCTGCAGCACATATACATGAACGGCTTTTGTAACAACAGAATTGTAACTGTGTTACTGTGGCACTCTTGGATGTTGCCCAGAGAATATTACTAATATGAAATGTAGGGTAGAATAAGAGTATGGAGATAACAGTCAAATCTTGAGGTTTTATTTCTACAGGAAGCAGGCAATGAATATTTAAGATGAACTTGACCTAAATCCTTTCAGTCTGATTTGCATGAACCCTTTCTTTGTGCTCTGTTTTCTTTACCAGATATCTTGTGTTCTTTGATGATGGCTATGCCCAGTATCTATCATGTGATAAGATTCATATTGTCTATCATTCAAGTAAGTATTCACAGGGATTACATGTTCTTGACTTTCAATGCTTAACCCTCCACCATCCAGGTGTTTTCCCAGCAGTTCGTCATTGAGGGCATTTGCCCACCCCCTCCCCAGTTTTTGTTGAGCCACTCAAAAGGTGGAGTGAGATTAAGGGATCCTTAGCGGCGTCTGTCCATCCGTAACACGTATAAAACTTGAATAACTTTGCGACAGTTTGCCCCGTTTGGAACCAAACTTGGAGGGCAGATGCTCTATAGGGACCTCAATGTAATTTGGAGGTAAAGGTCATATATGTAGGTCAAAGTCAGTGAGTATAAAACTTGACCATCTTTGCAACCGTCTGCCCGTTTGGAACCAGACTTGCATGGTAGATGCTCTATATGGACCTCAGTGTTACTACAAAGCTACTCTTTCCTTACATATGAACTACAAATATTATTGAAAAGCCTGTAAGAATGTTACCTATATAAATGTAGACTGTCATTGTCTCATTGTTTGATACAGGTGCCTGTGTGTGGGCAGATGTAGACATTTTCTCACGCGACTTCATTAGAGAATATCTGGACAAATACCCAGACAGGTCAATGGTCAACCTCAAAAAGGATCAAGTCGTCACTACAGAATGGAATGGCAAATGGTTAGTATATCATAGCCATCACTAAATCTAGACTTTTTAGCCATGGAGTAGTGGAGTGGTAGATGATTTTGATCTTTGGTTTAAACCTAGAATACTGTTTTTTTTTACAAGTTTCTTATGGTGATACATTGTCCTGTCAAAACTATTGTTTTGATGAACTGTGTGATGCATCTATTTGGCCAATTTAATCTAAGAAACTCTGAAGCTGTGAGGTAACTGTAAGTCACTTTAATCTGTAAAGCCTGATGTTCATTTTAGATCAGTAATCTCCTTTAGTATTGGTGGTTTTCTAAACGGTTTTTATTATTTTCATCAATATTAATTGTATATGTCAATATTTGTTCTCCTCCATAATGCCCTGTTCCCCTGCATGATTCTCTAACTGTTGCTATGTACCATCAGGTGGAATGCTAGGGTTCTAGAAGTACAGGGTAGTCTAGCTAACATGATTCTCTAACTGTTGTTATGTACCATCAGGTGGAATGCTAGGGTTCTAGAAGTACAGGGTAGTCTAGCTAACATGATTCTCTAACTGTTGTTATGTACCATCAGGTGGAATGCTAGGGTTCTAGAAGTGCAGGGTAGTCTAGCTAACATGATTCTCTAACTGTTGTTATGTACCATCAGGTGGAATGCTAGGGTTCTAGAAGTACAGGGTAGTCTAGCTAACATGATTCTCTAACTGTTGTTATGTACCATCAGGTGGAATGCTAGGGTTCTAGAAGTACAGGGTAGTCTAGCTAACATGATTCTCTAACTGTTGTTATGTACCATCAGGTGGAATGCTAGGGTTCTTGAAGTGCAGGGTAGTCTAGCTAACATGATTCTCTAACTGTTGTTATGTACCATCAGGTGGAATGCTAGGGTTCTAGAAGTACAGGGTAGTCTAGCTAACATGATTCTCTAACTGTTGTTATGTACCATCAGGTGGAATGCTAGGGTTCTAGAAGTACAGGGTAGTCTAGCTAACATGATTCTCTAACTGTTGTTATGTACCATCAGGTGGAATGCTAGGGTTCTAGAAGTGCAGGGTAGTCTAGCTAACATGATTCTCTAACTGTTGTTATGTACCATCAGGTGGAATGCTAGGGTTCTAGAAGTACAGGGTAGTCTAGCTAACATGATTCTCTAACTGTTGTTATGTACCATCAGGTGGAATGCTAGGGTTCTAGAAGTACAGGGTAGTCTAGCTAACATGATTCTCTAACTGTTGTTATGTACCATCAGGTGGAATGCTAGGGTTCTAGAAGTGCAGGGTAGTCTAGCTAACATGATTCTCTAACTGTTGTTATGTACCATCAGGTGGAATGCTAGGGTTCTAGAAGTACAGGGTAGTCTAGCTAACATGATTCTCTAACTGTTGTTATGTACCATCAGGTGGAATGCTAGGGTTCTAGAAGTACAGGGTAGTCTAGCTAACATGATTCTCTAACTGTTGTTATGTACCATCAGGTGGAATGCTAGGGTTCTAGAAGTACAAGGTAGTCTAGCTAACATGATTCTCTAACTGTTGTTATGTACCATCAGGTGGAATGCTAGGGTTCTAGAAGTACAGGGTAGTCTAGCTAACATGATTCTCTAACTGTTGTTATGTACCATCAGGTGGAATGCTAGGGTTCTAGAAGTACAGGGTAGTCTAGCTAACATGATTCTCTAACTGTTGTTATGTACCATCAGGTGGAATGCTAGGGTTCTAGAAGTGCAGGGTAGTCTAGCTAACATGATTCTCTAACTGTTGTACCATCAGGTGGAATGCTAGGGTTCTAGAAGTGCAGGGTAGTCTAGCTAACATGATTCTCTAACTGTTGTTATGTACCATCAGGTGGAATGCTAGGGTTCTAGAAGTACAGGGTAGTCTAGCTAACATGATTCTCTAACTGTTGTACCATCAGGTGGAATGCTAGGGTTCTAGAAGTGCAGGGTAGTCTAGCTAACATGATTCTCTGTTGTACCATCAGGTGGAATGCTAGGGTTCTAGAAGTACAGGGTAGTCTAGCTAACATGATTCTCTAACTGTTGTACCATCAGGTGGAATGCTAGGGTTCTAGAAGTGCAGGGTAGTCTAGCTAACATGATTCTCTGTTGTACCATCAGGTGGAATGCTAGGGTTCTAGAAGTACAGGGTAGTCTAGCTAACATGATTCTCTAACTGTTGTACCATCAGGTGGAATGCTAGGGTTCTAGAAGTACAGGGTAGTCTAGCTAACATGATTCTCTGTTGTACCATCAGGTGGAATGCTAGGGTTCTAGAAGTACAGGGTAGTCTAGCTAACATGATTCTCTGTTGTACCATCAGGTGGAATGCTAGGGTTCTTGAAGTGCAGGGTAGTCTAGCTAACATGCTGTTTGAAGCTACACCATCTAGAGGAGCAGAGACAGAATGGATCTACAGAGGATCTACCAGGCTCAAACCTCTCCTTGATTTGGTATTAAAGTTAATGTTAATCATTGTCATGATTATACCTCTGCCTACCTAAGGTGGTGCTGGAGGTATTATGTTTTGGGGCTCTCCGTCTCTCTCTCTCCCACTTATCGTCAATACGATATGTCAAGAACCATTCTAGGTATTCACTTCTAACTTGGTCCCAGTATGTATCACCACAGGAAGACCAGTTGATTAGATTTCGGGGTAATTAGGTCATAGGTCAAAGGTCATAGGTCAGTTTCAAAATTTCAGGTGTTAGCCTTGTTAGTGCGATATGTCAAGAACAATTTGAGATATTAAAGAAGTTCAAACTTGGTGCCAGTATGTATCACCATAGGAGGAAGATTTGATGAAATTTGGATCAAAGGTAGGTCAAAGGTCATAGAGGTCATATTCATGAAATTGAAGATTTGTTAGTGTTGGTAGCACTATATTTGAGCTATTTGTATGCATGACTATGAGGAAAAAAGTGATCAGACCCTTCAGTTCTTAGAAGTCAAATAGATGAATTAAGGTGTAGTTTTTAATTTTTAATTTTTTATTCTGGCTATCACAGTAATTTAAAAACAGTTTAACCCACGTGAACTGAATATGTTAGGCGTAATAAGAGATGCAGTCGCATTCAGCTTGTTTTGATTTATTGATTTGGGTGGTAGTTATAAAGGTGATCGTGATGATAATAGTCATGAAGAGTATGATAATTATGATGATGCGGATAGTGGGTCAAGATGAATTTCATGGTGGTAATGATGATAATATTGGTCATGTTGAAGATGATATTGGTAAAGATAATGTTGATTATAAAAGTAATAACATTTGTGATGGTAATGGTGAGAATGACAGAATTATTATAATGTTAATGATGATGGTAGTGATGAAGCTAGTGATTGGTAAAGAAAGGAAAGATTACTAGTGATGAAAGAAACTTATTGAACATCCACAAGTCTGAAAGTAAAGTTAAGTTTACCCCCATTCACTATGTTGACCTTCACAGGGTGACAAGAAGAATACTAGCACCAACATCGGTCCAACTGCAGAACAATTACGACTAAACCTTCCCTATGTAGAAATGACTAAAGTTCATTCAGACCACATTTTGCCAGGTGAGTTGGATAACATTCCACATAAAGTAACACAGGTTTCTATGTGTAGGTCTCTATGTATGTACATGTCTTTCATTATTGTAATTCCATTATGCTGATTGGACATGTATGTACAGTCAGTAGTAATTCCATTATACTGATTGGACATGTATGTACAGTCAATAGTAATTCATTATACTGATTGGACATGTATGTACAGTCAATAGTAATTCCATTATACTGATTGGACATGTATGTACAGTCAATAGTAATTCCATTATACTGATTGGACATGTATGTACAGTCAATAGTATTTCCATTATACTGATTGGACATGTATGTACAGTCAATAGTATTTCCATTATACTGATTGGACATGTATGTACAGTCAATAGTATTTCCATTATGCTGATTGGACATGTATGTACAGTCAATAGTAATTCCATTATACTGATTGGACATGTATGTACAGTCAATAGTATTTCCATTATACTGATTGGACATGTATGTACAGTCAATAGTATTTTTCAGGTCCAGTCAAGAACACATTTTTTAGGTTACAAAATCTTAAATGTACTATAGATAATATAACAAATATATTTTAGTTATTAAAAGCTCAAGTACAGTATTGGCATGAAACTGATTAAATATAGTCTCACATTGTCTGCGGAGCATGAAAAGATTCATCTGTGAGATCATGTCATATTCCATTCATGATTTACGGTGAATTTTAGTGTGAATATCCGAGAGGAATGCAGTAGTTTGGTTACGTGAGCATCATCATGTGATGGATATAAGGGCTACACAAATGGCTCTTATTATTATTATTATTATTATTATTATTATTATTACTATTATTATTATTATTATTATTATTATTATTATTATTATTATTATTATTATTATTATTATTATTATTATTATTATTATTATTATTATTATTATTATTACTATTATTATTATTATTATTATTATTATTATTATTATTATTATTACTATTATTATTATTATTATTATTATTATTATTATTATTATTATTATTATTATTATTATTATTATTATTATTATTATTATTATTATTATTGTTATTATTATTATTATTATTATTATTATTATTATTACACTCTGCCCTAAGCTACATGACTCCGCATGCCGACGACTTCCCGTCACATTCATAAGCACTTCTTTGGGATTATTGCATAATAGAAACTCTTGTTTGTTTTACATGTGTACAGGCACTGTGTGATACACTTTTGATCGCCTGGCCCAGCAATCAAAAGTATTTTTCGCCTCAACTGCCAGAGTAAAAAAATTCACATCATCTTAGTTTTGCTTTTAACTTGCTACTGAGCACTATAAGCAAATAAATCTGACAAACAGCTTTTGATGGCCTGCCAAAACTGTACATGCACATAATCTTTAAGCATCTTCTGATGGATTGCATTGGTTTTTTTTTATCAATATCTCATGTGGATTTAGAATTGTTGAATATTAATTCTTCACATTTTTCACATATATTTATGTTTTGACATAATCAAATATCAAAGAATGAATAAGGGCAGAAGCTTGAGAAGCTACCCCCCCCCCAAAAAAAAAATCTCTGCAGTGAAAGAAATTTTACAACTTATCCCTGCAAATATATGTATTTTTTAAACACATAAACGTGTTTTTGTTACATGGAGATGTTTTTTTCTTCCCCACTTGCCATTTTTATATGTTTTTTTTTTCTTCAAAATTTTGCTGTAGATGAGGCTTTATGTAAGAAATGAAATGTGTATATTGATACTTTACTTGTTTGCAGAACAACAGATACCTCAACCCAAGCCTAGCATGTTGGGTAGACTCAACGACTCTCAGGGATCACCTTATCACTTCTCACAGCTACTACAGCAATGTGCTCAACATTCCTCAACACCATCATTTGCAAAGAAATCAACAACATCAGTAAGCTCTATGACCAGCATATATGAGAATAGCAGACATGAGCATAAGAAGAAGAAAAAGAAAAAGAACAAACACAAAGACAGGAGAAAAGGTGAGAGATTCAGGATAATGCTCCTGAAACGTTTGCCTCATTGGCTTATTTGCATAATTTCCCAAGCACAATGTAGGGTTTGTGTTCAAGTTGCTATGGAGTTTAAGGTTAGAGTTAGGGTCCATGGTTACTGAATGGAATGATCCAAATAGTTACAGACTGGAATAATTTCAAATTGGAATAATTGGAATAGTCACAGATTTGAATAATTGGAATGATCTGAATAGTTTATTAGAGAATTGAAATAATTGGAATAGTTACAGATTGGAATAATGGGAATAGTTACAGACTGGAATGATTGCAATACATGTGTAGTTACAAATAGGAATAGTTACAGATTGGAATAGATGGGATATTTATGGATTGGAATAGATGGGATAGTCATGGATTGGAATAGATGGGATAGTCATGGATTGGAATAGATGGGATAGTCATGGATTGGAATAGATGGGATAGTCATGGATTGGAATAGATGGGATAGTCATGGATTGGAATAGATGGGATAGTCATGGATTGGAATAGATGGGATAGTCATGGATTGGAATAGATGGGATAGTCATGGATTGGAATAGATGGGATAGTCATGGATTGGAATAGATGGGATAGTCATGGATTGGAATAGATGGGATAGTCATGGATTGGAATAGATGGGATAGTCATGGATTGGAATAGATGGGATAGTCATGGATTGGAATAGATGGGATAGTCATGGATTGGAATAGATGGGATAGTCATGGATTGGAATAGATGGGATAGTCATGGATTGGAATAGATGGGATAGTCATGGATTGGAATAGATGGGATAGTCATGGATTGGAATAGATGGGATAGTCATGGATTGGAATAATATAAGAAATAAAAAGCTTGTGTTGTACATTGGAAAAGGTGAGTAGAATAAAAGAGACAAAAAAAGACTTCTGAAGATTTATGCTTGTTAGTTGCTTTAAACTATCACAATACCAAAAACAAACAAAATCTTATGATTAAAACAAAAGAGGTTGACTTGTAAAAGAGTGTAAGTAGTAGTTTTTTTTTTTTAATGCCTTTGCCCAGTCACTTAACATACATAAAGTTATAGGTGACAAAATGATCAGGCTATTGAATAGTGAGGGAAGAGGTCAATTAACTTGATAGGTTTTTTATGCCTCCGCCCACCGTAGGTGGTTGCCGGAGGCATTATGTTTTCGGGTCGTCCGTCCGTCCGTCCCGTTTTCGTTCTCGCGATAACTTAAGAACCGTTTGACGGATCAACTTCAAACTTGGCTCGTGTATGCATATGGGAGGGACAATGATCTGATTAGATTTTGGAGTTCCAAGGTCAAGGTCATTGAGGTAATAATACACATAAAAATGGCTCGTTCTCGCCATAACTTAAGAACCATTTGACAGATTGGCTTTAAACTTGGCTCATGTATGCACATGGAAGGGACAATGATCTGATAAGATTTTGGGGTCACAAGGTCAAAGGTCAAAGGTCATAGAGGTCATTATGTACATAGAAATGGTTCGTTTTCACCATAACTCAACAACCATTTGACCGATCAACCTCAAACTTAGCACTTGTATGCATATGGGAGAGACAATGATCTGATTAGATTTTGGGGTCTCAAGGTCAAAGGTCAAGGTCATAGAGGTAATAATACACATAAAAATGGTTCGTTCTCGCGATAACTTAAGAACCATTTGACAGATTGGCTTCAAACTTGGCTCATGTATGCACATGGAAGGGACAATGATTTGATTAGATTTTGGGGTCACAAGGTCAAAGGTCAAAGCTCTTAGAGGTCATTATGTACATAGAAATGGTTCGTTTTCACAATAACTCAACAACCATTTGACCGATCAATCTCAAACTTAGCACATGTATGCATATGGGAGAGACAAGTGATCTGATTAGATTTGAGGGTCACAAGGTCAAAGGTCAGGGTCAAAGATGTCATTGTATAAATGAAAATAAATCAACATGAAGTGCCATTTATTTTTGATTTGGTAATGGCGGAGGCATAAAGTTCGACCATGCGTGGTCGAAGATTCATCTAGTTTATACTGGTTATCACAATGATTTCAAAATGTTAAAGCCTTGGAATTAACTGAATATTGGCCGATGCATATAGGAGATGCATTCGCCTTCCTCTTGTTTAACCCATTCGTGACAGGAATTTTTTAAAGCTTAATTTGATCGGCTTTTATTCTTCAAATTGGCAACACCAACATTTTTATTATATTGCTACATTTTTCTTATAAAACGTCATGTATCTGAAATGAATATAAATTGACAGAAATTATGATGAGAAGCCAAAAGCTGCCAATTTGCAGGGAAAAACGGTGATTTTAAATTTTCTATCACATTGCCAATTTAGGGATTTTGATGCGTATTTTCCTTTCAAAAATTTTCAGCATCAAACAATGAATATTGACGCAACCAAAATGGGCACAGTTTATGTAGAATTTTTGCTCTTTCTGCTCATGTATTTGGTATGATTTTTAGGGCTTTGCATCAAAAGATATTAGGCCAAACCACAAAATGTGGACCTATGTCGCGAATGGGTTAACAACTCTATTTTTTTTTATTATGTAACAGAGAGATATGAGGAGGATAAATTGTTTGAACCAGAAACCAAAGTTGATCTCCCAGCTAGAAAGGAGAGGCTGAGATACAGTAAGTATATGAGATTGTTTTGTAATGATTTATGTTATGACATTTAACAAAGAAATAGCCAGTATTTCAGGATGTTTAAGTTTTTTAGAAAACAGAAAATTGGCCATGGCAATCCACCTAATTTGGTCGTAGTATTTATGTTGAGACTAAATCAGATTAAACTGTATTTGAAGTTGAACCAAATATACATTGACTGTTTTGGTTGTTTTTTTTTTCTGTCCTAAGTACCACATGAGTGTAGTCCTGTCTGTCTTGGGGATATACCACAAGTGGTTGACTATACCCAGAATCCTCTGCTTTGGCCTATGGATCTTGGTTGGGTTAGAGAGCTCTGTAAGCAGGGAGGTAGTAGCTACAGACGCTATGTCATCTACAGAACTCCTTGTGGAAAAAGTCTGGTGAGTCATACAACAACTGGGTTGTTACATGTAAACTTGTTTTGTGTACTCTATAACCGTTTACATGCCTGATAAGTTCCCTACAAGAATGATCAAATATCCACTGACTACTCTGAAACATAGTTTGAACTTGAGAAAGTACTTCAAGCAGGAACAAAATAAATTGGTGTGTGGGGGTTGGGGGATGGAAAGGGGAAATTATAATGATTCTTCCTAGATGACAAGGTACAGATGAAAATAATTTCTCTTTGAAGGCATATCAGAGATTTAATTCTAATTCAGTTATGGTATTACATGGCTTTAATAGTGGAAGTGAATTTCAGTAGAGAAATTCATTTGTAACCTAGTATCTGAATGAAAAATCAGATATTAATTTTTAGGCTAAACAAGAAATTGTGATGTAACTCAATAATGATTTGTTACAAATGTAAAACTTGATGTCAGAAGACTTACAATACACATACACATGTACCTGACAAGGTTACTAAGTGTACAATGCACTTGTGAATATACAGTGCAAGTTTTATTAGTGAAAATTGTTATATTCATATAAACACTTCAAACTTGTGATTGAAATCCAACCCTTGTCTGTTGTTTGTTTCTCATGCAGTATTCCTTTGATGATATATCAAGATATTGTAAGTAGTTCATTTGACCTTACTTCTTACTATATTATTGGAATAACCATACTTAAGTTACATTGCTGTTATTTTGGACTGCTTAATTATGTATGGGAGCAATATGGCAGGGCTCCACACTAACATTTTTTTCTGGGGGTCTGGCCGGGCGCCCACATTTCAACATTTAGAAATTTTGAGCGCCCGGAATAAACTTCTGTTACAAGAAGAATATGCACTAAACCAGGGGTAACCAAACAATCACCCAACAATTGAGCACATACAGTCAATCTCGCATTTGCTGAATCAACAGTATGTCCCGATTTTCATTGTGTAATTCCTACTGTAAAAAAATGTGTGGCTTCGTCAAGAATATTCATAATTTTCTCATGCTAGTCGAATGTAGACTCGGAACGAACACACATTTCAAGTTTCAATTTCTTGTATACACGCCCGATAAGGTCTCTACTCTAGTGTGCATGAGTCGAATGATAAAATTTCCACTAAGTTACTCGGAAACATAACTTCACCTCAAGAATTGTCCCCCAAAATGTGTGATTATGGCTAAAATCACAAATTATCTTTACATTAAAGTTTGAAGGTATGGTGATTATTACGCTAAAATGCCTAGACTTCACCTCAGATTGTCTTTTTTGATAATCAAGTACGACCTACAAACTAAGCTACTTCTGTTCCGACCCGATTGACTCTTGCTGTTATAAATGAAAGCAGCCAAAGCAAAAAACATGTTTATGTCTACTGTATGTGGATGTGGATGAAAACTACTTGATGCCAATGCACTATTTCAGCCCTGACGTACCTGTACTTACGAGCAAAGGAGCTCACTCATGTAATCATGAAGGAAAATGAACGGAAGCTATACAAAAGTCTGACAAGTCTTGACAAGATATTTTTGAAGAAAGAAATGAATGAAAAACGAAAGGACATTATTAAAAAAATATACATTCATATTTTCAAGCAAAAGCTTGATCGTTAGTGCCCTTCTGAGTTCTGACTAAATATTGCGTTGGGAATGAAATCATTCTGGTGAACTTCAATTTCGAAACACGACTGTATGCTCTGCACCGTGCTTGCATACAGTAATCGTAATGTCAACGTTTTTGAATGTAGGTTGACTGTGCATACATAGAATTTGTGTACTATGTCAGTACACTTCCGGGTTTTAGCGCTTCACTGTTTAGCGCCATCTTTTGGTGACTGATTTATTCTGAATTTACGAATTCGTGACAACAAATGACGTGAAAAGTTAAACTGGGATTACTACTTTCACTTTATTTGACCTGGATTTTTGTTCTGTCCTCACAGAAAGAGGTAGGAGGGAACGATTTGGAATTATATCAACTAGATCTATACAAGCGATATGCTTTATCGTCGAGTATTTAATAGAAACATTATGTTGGTAGAGGTTATTGCACAGGCTGCTAACTGTCGATTAACCGTCAGATACAAATTTCTGAATACCAAAAATGTTTTCTCTTAAAAGGGCCGTGCCTATTTTTAAAGTCATGATAAACGACAAAGCCAGTACACTGCTCATGCATCCACATTATGTATGCCTAAGTAGGCACTGTCTAGGCAAACTAAGATTATTGGTTTCTCTGTCAAACATGCCATTTCATACACATGTGCAAACACAACATGCTCATCTACACACAAGAGCTAATGCTACAAATCAGCGGATAAGATGGAAGACAGTGCATCCTCATTTTCTTTCCGCTGAGCATTTTAATTTTTTCAGGGAATATTAAAAATTTTAGGCGCCCAGTCGGGCACCCATATTTCATCCATTTTCATTTTTAAGCGCCCGGTGGTCCAATCTAGGCGCCCATGTGTCCTGGGTGCCTGCTAATGTGAAGCCCTAAATATGGTATGTCTAGATGAAGACTCTTGGGTTAGATCATTGAATATGGGACATGCTCACATCATGTCCCTTGCTATTCAGTTGTATTTCTAGGGTAATTATTCAAGATGCCTCAGTAAAAACATTATTAAACTCATGGAGATTACCCTTGATACATTAGGTCAAACTTGTTGGATGATCTCTTCTTGTACTAATTCAGGAGAATTTGCATTCTTGGTACATCTCTATGTACAAGACACATGTACTTCTCCTAAAACTATTTGCAAAGATCTTTCTGTGTCTTTCTGTGAACGCAGTGAAGGAGACTAAATCAACAGTACTGTCGGTAGATCGCTTCTCCTTTGAATCGTACGTCCACATTAGTTTCAATCAGCGACGGACGAGACAGAACAGTCGTTTCTATTACATGCAGCTCAGTGATCTGTCTAAAGGTGTGGAGAATGTTCCTGTATCGGTGAGTAGTAAAAGAGATTTCACTTTTCATGATCTCAATAAAGCCATTTAGAGTTTCCCTGTTGTTGTAACAATAATGATGAATTGCAATGTGATGTCATTTTGACTCTCAGCAAGAGAGTTGAGGGGCAGAGGGGCAGAGAATCCCAGCATTGTATTTTGGCAAGACATTTTTCATTACATGGATACAGGGTAGGATGCAAATGTCATTGTTGTTACAATGGCACATGCGACCAGGTAAAAATGATACCTGGCTGGATATCTTACACCCCCCCCCAGAGAGTGGAGACGGTGCACGTTATGTGTGGAACAGTGCTTTAATCCGCCTAAATAATTACATGTAAAGAGCTTAGAAACGTGTTATGAAGCACTGTGGTCTACAAATATAACAATCAGTGATAAAGGAAAGTAGTCGAAGCTGCATGTTACCTCTAATACTTACAATTGGTAAACCTATTAGTGATTAAGATGACAAAAATAACAGAAAAAAATTTGCTGTTGTTGCAGACTACTAAATGGTTTCTTTAAATGGTTGGAGAACATTGCTAACTATTTTAGGACAAAACATTTTTTCCTCAAAGCTTTCTTTCTATGCATTTAACCCTAAGTTTATCGAACAGTCCATTTTTTTTTTTTTCATTTGGGTTGTAAATGATTATTTTGTTCTAATACAGTGCGTAAATGAATATGACACAGATGAGCCTCCACCTCTGATATACAAGACTGAACGCCAAGCTGTTCTACGAGGGTCAAAGGTTAACACGGATCCTAACTTCCTCATATGTTGTGATTGCACAGATGACTGCTCAGTAAGTTTAGATTTAGCCTTTCATCCACTCTTAGAAGGGTTAGGTTCTTTTGTTCCTCTCTATAAAAGGGAGAGGGCTGCAGATGTCAAGAGTCAAAGCTTGTAGAGATTATATGTATTCAGTGATGATTATGAAATGATGAAAATTAGTTTTATTTGCATTTGTATAGCATGCTTCATGCCAGCGTTGTGGACACAGGCACTAGTGTCACTCTTTCAAGCTTTGAAAGATGTAGTGCTATCAGAGACCCCAACTCTCCTGTTTTCGGCGGGAGATCTCCTGCTTTGAGTCCATTTTCACAAAATCTCCTGCTCTCCTGCTTGAGTTTGAATTTCTCCCGCCCTAGCTGTGTTTCTCCTTTCTTCTCCCGTCCAACCATCTCTTTGCAAAAAATGAATCTGAATCATTAGATTTTCCCTCATTTTAGTGTTATTGTTAAAAAATAAGCCTAAGATAGCACCAGATAGCTTCTATAACCCTAAAAGTGGCCTCCGTCTGCAAGGAATTTCTTGCTTTGTGCTGGTGATATGGGCTACGACCACATTGTTGAGTCAGGGTCTCCCATTTGCTAGGGGGTCTTTATTTTTATAAATATAGGAAAAAAATAAAAGGCTTTTAAAACTTTTCAAGCTGTAAATTATAATATATTAAGTTTATTTTAGAAATATATTTTAATGCCAGACTTTGGAAGAAAAAAAATTTGAAAGCCGTTTATTTCTCCCTTATTGTTTTATTGTTGGACAAGCCTGTCAAAATGGCCGCTCGCATAAAACATACTTTTTATCTTAAGTTCCACGGCAATATTTTCACTTTTGGAGGCAAGGTAAGTCCATCAACCATCAACAAACATAATGTACGATAACCTCAAATGCAAAAATAATCCAAGGTATGGATGTTTTCAATGTCAGTGATCAACAATGGATGAATTCAAGCCCTTTTTCACTGTTTTTTGCAGGTATATTTTTTTGTTTGCAAAAGCCATTTGATCTTTTGATTTTTTTCTAAAAATAGGAAATAGGCATTTCTAGCCGATTTTACGAAAATCGAATCGAATCGGCACCGATTTTGAGATCGGTTACAAGCTTAGAATGAAGCCATGTGATTGCTCTTTGATTGTGTGTATTTGTGTGTGTTTTTAATAAAAGATAACATCTGCAGTGTGCTTGTCCAGCAAGTGTTTGTGTGTGTGCTATTTAAATGTGGTTAATAGAGTAGCAGTTGTGCAAGCTTATATATGTTTCACTAAGGACTTTGGACAAATATGAGATAGTGGAAAGTAAGGGAGAGGTTGCAGCAGGACAGACGGAGGGAGAGTGAGAAAATCAATTTCAGAAGAGGTTATGATTTATAATCTTATGATTTATTTTTGCAAACATCAAAGTATCTGTGTGAAAAGCATAATCCCTTCATAACTGATAAGCTTGAATTTTTATATCAAATAATTCTCAAGATAATTTGTTTGAATTAGGGCAGTGAATAGTATCCTCCTTGCCTTCTTCCCATACCTGCCTGATGTTTTATGCTTACTCACTGGATACCCATATTAATTGAAACACTGGTGTAGCTTAAACTCAGCTTAGATTCATCTATCAAGAAAAAATATGTAATGTCTTCACTACAACCACTTTCATAAAAATATTCTGATTATTAAAAATAATTGTTCATATTCCTGAAGTGAAAACGAAAAGCTCATGGCCACAGGCCTTGTGGGGAACAGAAAGCAGATAGATTACTATTCTGTTTTCATCATAATAATGACATTCTCCATGTGATTAAATACTGCTCACATTTGGTACATTCATGATTGTGAAACAACTTAAAATGGAAAGTGAGTTGATATTTCTGTCAAAATAAATCCACCATACACTCGTAGGTGGAAAGTGAAAAATGTTTGGAAGATTGGCTTAGAAGTGGTTAAGGATATAAAGAGAAGCAAGAGTGAGAACAATGCAAGGGGAGAATTATGATATTTTACAATCCTGATGATCTCCCATTATGATATTTTACAATCCTGATGATCTCCCATTATGATATTTTACAATCCTGATGATCTCCCATTATGATATTTTACAATCCTGATGATCTCCCATTATGATATTTTACAATCCTGATGATCTCCCATTATGATATTTTACAATCCTGATGATCTCCCATTATGATATTTTACAATCCTGATGATCTCCCATTATGATATTTTACAATCCTGATGATCTCCCATTATGATATTTTACAATCCTGATGATCTCCCATTATGATATTTTACAATCCTGATGATCTCCCATTATGATATTTTACAATCCTGATGATCTCCCATTATGATATTTTACAATCCTGATGATCTCCCATTATGATATTTTACAATCCTGATGATCTCCCATTATGATATTTTACAATCCTGATGATCTCCCATTATGATATTTTACAATCCTGATGATCTCCCATTATGATATTTTACAATCCTGATGATCTCCCATTATGATATTTTACAATCCTGATGATCTCCCATTATGATATTTTACAATCCTGATGATCTCCCATTATGATATTTTACAATCCTGATGATCTCCCATTATGATATTTTACAATCCTGATGATCTCCCATTATGATATTTTACAATCCTGATGATCTCCCATGTTACATGTTGAGGAAGCAGTGATTTGTTCAATAAGGATGGAAGGTGTGGCTGATACTGACAGAACACCAGTTATATGTCACATTTATGACTTATATATCTGTTCTCGTGATGTCTGTCTTAAAAAAAAATTCATATATTAAATGAACCAGGCTCTGTCTTGAGAGCATAGATTTGAATAAATGTGTCTGTCATTACATATACACCACATATTTTTTTTTATTGAATGATATATTGATGATATAGATTCCTGTCTGATTTTAGGATAATGATACTATACCCAGTACCAATATTCTGATTCATAATAATGCCCCTTTATGTTTCAAGGCTTCAACTTCTTCCAGTTTAGAACATGTTTTATGAATAAATTAAGCTCCTTTCCTTGTGAAAGCTTTTGCCTCTTACTCATGCATGCACAGTAGATGA
The DNA here is from genome assembly GCA_029962745.1 of Echinometra lucunter. Taxonomy (NCBI): domain Eukaryota; kingdom Metazoa; phylum Echinodermata; class Echinoidea; order Camarodonta; family Echinometridae; genus Echinometra; species Echinometra lucunter. The sequence goes on along the minus strand of CM057163.1, from coordinate 28,009,620 downwards.
ACATGTGAAGTGCCCCTCCCACACATAGTTGTGCTTTTATGTGATGTAAGGCATAATTTTGGAAATGGTAAACTTTCTTATTGCTGGGAGATACCCCCTTCATGTCAGCATCTCAAAGTGTACTGCCTGTTTTTGAGTGGCTGGCAAAGGGCATGTCATGCAGTATATTAATGATTAAATGACAGATTGGTTAGAGATAGAATCACATTCATCTTCTGCTATGTAAACCATAGAATTTTTCTTTTCTAATTACTTTGTGTATTGTAGGATGCTAGTAAGTGTGCTTGTAGACAACTGACAATTGAGGCTTCAGCTTGTAACCATGATGGTAAACCAAGACTTAATGCAGGTTATGAGAACCGTCTTCTCTTTGATCAGATTCAAACAGGGTGAGTAGATACATGGTCACTAAAACACAATCAATATCATTCACCTTTTGATGTGTTTGTTTTGTATTTACTTTAATGTAAGAGGTTCTTAAGTATTCATAATTTCCTTGTTATCTGAAATGTCATTTTCTCCTGTGATAGTCTTGATGTTTGAGCCTGATATGAGCACAACATTTCAACCTATTCCTAAGCATTAAACCTAATTGTACCAATCACCAAAAGGCATTTTGCTCTGTATATTTGGGATTCTATTGCACTATACACTGTACTATGTTTGAAATATGAGCTTGAAATATAATTCTGTGGACAGAAAACAGAGATAGACTAGTTGATGTATGTGCTCATGTGAACATGACTTAAGGCATTTATGGCTATTTCAATTCCATAAATGCCCTTACAATGTATAGTGTGGTCTTATCCTTTATTATCTGCAAATCTCTCAACTGTTAATCTGTAGCGTTAACCTTAGAATGCTTGGTAAAGTTCTACCGGGGTTTACATACAAACTATACACAAAACATGTGATTGTGGATGTACACTGACAATGTTGAGAGCTTAATGTTTTTTATTGGCTATAAACCAAAACCCAGGACTGCCGCAATGGGTGATTTCAAGTACGGTGTTGGTATTGGTTTTGAGAGCGTGGATTAGGAACTGAGCTCCAACATCGATGGTGGGCTTAGAAAGATCATACCAGTCACGTTATCCATAGCTCAGCACTGAGTGATGTCATGTCTTTACGTGAACTTCTTACTTCACGCAAAAAGTCTCAATGATGAGAGTGAAATCAGTGAGAAATCACATTTAAATTTTATCATACAGGATGTAAAATTTGACAGGTCATAAAAGAAAAATATCATTACTCCATAAATACATATATATAGCTCCATTGATTTGCAGCACCAACACCAACACCATCACCATCACCAACACCAAACCAGCAACCAAACTTGAAATCATGAATTTCCCGATCCCTAGGGGTTTGTGTTGGTGAATGGGGAAATTATCATTAACACTAACCGTGATACTCGGTCCAGCAGATGACATTCAACACCAGCTTTCAACACAAACTACTGGAAATATGTCAAATATCCGAAACTGGATCTATCTGGATGCACACCAAACAATTTGGTTGATTTTGCTACCGTATGTGGCGGGGGAGGGGGGGGGGTGCAAGACTACAATACCATTGTATGCACTCTACAGTAGCCAACATTGTTGACTGAACCCTGAGATGTCTCATGATCGAGAAACTTTACGACTTGATGTGTAACGGACCAGTGACTTCATTAGCATCACGGTCTAGAAAAGAAGAAAGCTTGTAATCATCTTGTGATCCTATGATTGCAAGTTTGTTCACATAGACCTAAACTTTTAAGGCACCAGTGACCTCATTAACATCAAAATCGACGTGATCATGAGTCAACTTAAAGTTATGATTGGTCTGTGTGAATCCAACTAAAAGCTACTGATGGTTTGCGTATGTTTCATCAATGGGAATACATGTACATGAATGTGAGGAATGTATGGTTTATGAGTCTGAAGGGAAATTGAAAATTACAGGAAACTAATTGAAAAGATAGAAAGTAATCTGTTTGATTAATTGATTGATTGATTGATTGATTGTTGATTGATTGATTGATTTACTTGTGTTATGAATTTGATTCATAGTTATTTATTTCTGATATTTGTATACAGGATATATGAATGCAATGATAAGTGCAAATGTTCTAAGCAGTGCATGAACAAGGTTGTACAGAATGGACTTTCCCTAAGACTACAAGTGTTCAAGACCTATGACAGGTAAGAGTTGTGATGCTATCTTCAGCCTTGATGTTACCTTCAATACGCCTGAGCCTAGCACTAATTGCAACATGAAATATTTCAACTGTTGTCATAAAATCATGCTTAATAACATATCAAAGTTGTAAGGAATTCAAGTGTTGAAATATACCCTAAATCAGTCATCATTTTACATTTTTCTTATTGGATCTTATATTATGCACATATATTTGCAGAGTAGGTTTCAGTATTAGACACGCTCCAATGCGCATTTGGAATTGGAATTGGAATTAAAGCAACTCTTTATATGCGTCATTTTACCATCAAAATATAATCAAACTAATAAAGAAAAACTTGTTACATTTAATGATAAAGTTTAGTTCTGATAGTGAGATTGGAATGTGGAAGTCTCAAAGTGATTAGTTGATTATAATACATCTTAAACTGTTGTAAGGTTTTGAAATCACAAAAATGATAAGAAATTTACTCAATTCTGCTGAGAAACACATGCACTGCTCACAGAAATGTGTGCATGGGACTACACACAAATGTTCAGCTCAAGCATTTCAGCTGCTCTTTGTCATATTATGATTGTGAGGGCATTTGAAGAGCAATCCTTTGCAGTGGACCTTTTTAATATAACATTCTTCCTAAATAACATGAAAAGAATTTGAAAGCTCATAAGAATTTTTTTCACCTTTCCCACAACTATACTTTCCTTTAACATTGAAAAGCTTAACTCCCATTTTCACATACACTTGGAATGATCTTTGTTGAGCTTTTGCTGCTCATTACTCTGATGATGTAAATTGTATTTCAATTAAGCCTTGGTCATTCTGGTTAATTTACTGATGGTTGCCTGCTGGCATTTCTCCTGTCAGAGACTAGTGCACCGGCGCATTAAAAGCTTACGGTAAAGTCCCCAGTTCTCCATTTTCTAAAATTCCAATTCCGTTTTCTTCGATGACATGTACAAAACACAAAGCAGTTGTTATAGTAAAAATCTAAAAAAACCCCCCAAAACGTAGGTTACCCGAATATATACGCACACCAGTATACTTGCAGACGCAACTGAACCTTTGCAAACACGCTAAACACTGCAAACAGGTTTGAACTAGATTTTCTGCTGATGCATGGTTTTGTTTGGATTTTGCTTTTTTTTTGCACTGTATTTTTCATAATTCAAACTTTTGGCCTAAAACAATCTTGTATTCTGTGAATTCTGTGTTCTTCCCAAATTCCATGAAATTTTTCAGTTTTTCCGTATTACGGAAAACTGGGGACTTTAGCTTATGGTTAAAGACATTGGTTAACATTGTTATGATTTCAAAAAATCTCATTTTGTTACTTGAAAATTGGATGAACATTAGGGTTATAGTGTAAAAATACCAATCTGAAAGTTTGGGAGTATAATATCCACAGGAAGTATTTTTAAATATTAGAAATGTGAAGCAATGTTTGAAAAATATACGAGGGTCAGTCGCATAGACTAGATGTTAGGAGTGCGCATGCGCGTATGACTCACCGGACCGTACTGTGTGTATTGGCGTATCATGCGGCGGAAGGCAGATAACCGTATTTTTTAATTCGAGCAAAACAGTCCTCTTATTCATGTTTCTCGAGACGAAAAATAATAAAATTGCGGTTTGCATCTAACTTACAGTTTTTCATTCCAAATTATGATTGGTTTCAGGGTTTTTGAGTACAAATACAAGTACTCATACACATGTTTCATCTTAGTTTGAGAATGTTTAAAATCATCTGCTCACAAAGTTAACTAATGCCTTTAATAACATGATACAAAGTATTTGTCATGTTTATTGTGGGCTTTAAAACTTGTGGCATCAAAAGTTGGTGGTGTTCCAGCATGCGTTGCCGAAATCTGGCGGTAAAAGTCTATTGCGTTTGCATCTCGTAACTCTTGAAGACAATGAAATTCAGTTATTTTCATCATTAGACAGAAAAACTGTCAGGTATATCAGATAATTCTCATTTTGGTTATGTCTCATAACTCTTGAAGACAATGCGATGTAATTATTCTTAACCTTAGATATTCAGTAATTCGTAAGGTAATCAATTTGCGTCTTATAACTTTTGAAGACGATGGGACGCAATCATTTCTATTGTCAGGTGAATAATTTGTAAGGTAATCAAATCACTTATATTATGCTCTGGGTCTCGTAACTCTTGAAGATGACTTGACGGAATTATTTCTATCAAACTTTAATAGACTTATGACGTTTTCAAGAAACGTTACCCAAGTCCCTCGCTGCTGTATACAATACTATGTTTGTGCCGCTGCTGCTGCACCACAACTCTCACTGGGCATGAACCGTACCAACTCACTGGGCATGAACCGTACCAACTCACTGGGCATGAACCGTACTAACTAACTGGCATGAACCGTACCAACTCACTGGGCATGAACCGTACCAACTCACCGGGCATGAACAGTACTAACTCACTGGGCATGAACTGTACCAACTCACTGGGCATGAACCGTACTAACTCACCGGGCATGAACTGTACTAACTCACTGGGCATGAACCGTACCAACTCACTGGGCATGAACTGTACTAACTCACTAGCATGAACTGTACTAACTCACTAGCATGAACTGTACTAACTCACTGGGCATGAACTGTACTAACTCACTAGCATGAACTGTACTAACTCACTAGCATGAACTGTACTAACTCACTGGGCATGAACTGTACTAACTCACTGGGCATGAACTGTACTAACTCACTAGCATGAACTGTACTAACTCACTGGGCATGAACTGTACTAACTCACTGGGCATGAACTGTACTAACTCACTAGCATGAACTGTACTAACTCACTAGCATGAACTGTACTAACTCACTAGCATGAACTGTACTAACTCACTGGGCATGAACTGTACTAACTCACTGGGCATGAACTGTACTAACTCACTAGCATGAACTGTACTAACTCACTGGGCATGAACTGTACTAACTCACTGGGCATGAACTGTACTAACTCACTAGCATGAACTGTACTAACTCACTAGCATGAACTGTACTAACTCACTGGGCATGAACTGTACTAACTCACTGGGCATGAACTGTACTAACTCACTAGCATGAACTGTACTAACTCACTAGCATGAACTGTACTAACTCACTGGGCATGAACCGTACCAACTCACTGGGCATGAACTGTACTAACTCACTGGGCATGAACTGTACTAACTCACTGGGCATGAACTGTACTAACTCACTAGCATGAACTGTACCAACTCACTGGGCATGAACTGTACTAACTCACTGGGCATGAACCGTACCAACTCACTGGGTATGAACTGTACTAACTCACTAGCATGAACTGTACTAACTCACTAGCATGAACTGTACTAACTCACTGGGCATGAACTGTACTAACTCACTGGGCATGAACTGTACTAACTCACTGGGCATGAACTGTACTAACTCACTCGGCATGAACTGTACTAACTCACTAGCATGAACTGTACTAACTCACTGGGCATGAACTGTACTAACTCACTGGGCATGAACTGTACTAACTCACTGGGCATGAACTGTACTAACTCACTCGGCATGAACTGTACCAACTAGTCACACCAGTAAGAATTACCGTTCACATGTTTCTTGTCGGCTACTCGAGTCCATGGCAAGAATTTTCATGAAAGCTGTGACAAGAAAAATAAAGAAATAAAGTACAGTATAGAAAAAAGATTGTACATGGGTTAAGTTTTAAAGTTTGTTGATGCTTTATTTTCTTGTATTTGTTGGTTTCTCCGGTGCACTGGTCGGGCACTGGCGCACCGACCGAATCAACTCAGGCCTAATTTCAATATACTTAGACTGCTAGTAGTGTATTTTGTAACATTAAGTGTGAGTTTTCTTTGATCCTGTGATATTTATTTTTCCTCATCAAAACCCAAGGGTTTAACTCTCTTTCTTTCTCCTCCATGTTTACCTTGACTCATTACCTTGCTCTCAATATTCTTATACCTATCTCTTTACTTTTTATGTTTCCTCTGAAGAGGTTGGGGTATAAGGTGTTTGGATGACATTCCTAAAGGCATGTTTGTGTGTACATATGCTGGTCAGATATGGGATGAAGAAGAAGCTAATCAGAAAGGAAAAGATCACGGTGATGAGTATTTTGCTGAGTTGGACTACATTGGTAAGTTGACATGATTTCTGTGTCAATATGTGCTTAGTGAGCCAACTTGCATCTTTGTAGAAAGGAGACCTCTCTTATGGGGTGTTCAGATATGAGGCGACATTGTGCCGCCACTTATGTTAATGAACGCATTAATGCGTCAACTCTCAAATAAAAGAGAACTTAGTCACAACTTGCGCGGACAATCTCATAACATATTTTGCGCTAACTTTTTAGGAATTTGATTGGTGCACATTTTTTTGCAGCCAGGTAGCAGCGACATTTTTTTGTCGCCTCATACCCCTTTGACCTGTACCCCAAAATGTTGCGAGGATTTTGTGGCCCCACAATGTCGCCTCATAATCTGAATGCCCCTTTAATTTTCCATATGATTTTATAATATACCTGATGTTGTTTTTGCTTATGATTTCATTGGCGCATATGCTGTAATAATGATGATAATAGTAATAATAATACTAATAATGATAATAATAATAATAATGATAATAATAATAGTGATAATTATAATGATAATGATAATGATAATGATAATAATGATAATAATAGTAATAATAATAATAACGATAATGATAATGATAATAATAATAATAATAATAATGATAATAATAATAGTGATAATAATAATGATAATGATTATGATAATGATAATGATAATGATAATAATTCCAACCTTAGGGCAAATTCTTTTGTTCTCGGCCTATTGTTTAGCTTCCCCTTAACGTACACTTTTTTCGCCTTAACGTCTCCTTCCCTATTGTGACGCAATAAACCCCATTGTTTGGATTCGCCCTATGGTCGGTTTTAGGTATATAATAATAATAATAATAATAATAATAATAATAATAATAATAATAATAATAATAACAATAATGATATTAATAATAATAGTAATAATATTCTGCATTTATATAGCAACTGATACATTTTTCTGAGATGTGTCTAAGCACTTTACAGAGATATTATTACCCCGGTCATTGGATTCGGGCTTTCTCGCTCACAATGTATGCACCTTCTCCACTCCCGAAAGATCATTCCAGCCAAGGCGCTCACAATGCTAAATAAATCACAATGACTTTCACATCTTACTGGGTACCTGGGTGGAGAGTAGCAAATGTAGATTCATATCATAACAAATGACATTAGTGCAATGGCAGGGATGCTACATGCTAGTCAGCTAACATACCCCAATCCTAATGAAACCTACAGCTCAACTGGAGCCTGAATCCTACATCTTTCATCAAATAAATTGTGTAGTCCCAGAGGTAATATGGTATCGGAGCTGTGATATCATTTTACTGTGTCTATAGTAAGAGGGTATAAACATGTTTCATTATAACAGAAATTCTGCATTTACTAAAAATAAGCCCCTTTTGAGTTTTTCTGCATCTCAACACTTGGGGCTGTATACAGTACAGTATTCACACTTAATAGCAAACTCACTTTCAGGCAAAATACTGCTAAAAATAGTGATGTCACAGGGACTATCCAAAATAATACATGGTTAATGTGTCATATTCAATTTATGGTGACAAAATTTCCTTGGTTGATATTGGCTGACACATCAATAGAAACCACATGCAAGACAATTAGGATCTACAAGTGATAATACTTCAGCTGCAAGCTAACTATCTAAGACCTGGGCCCTGTTTCATAAAAATTGTTATCAATAACAAGTTACAATAACTGTTATAAGCTACTAAATTCCTTGCATTTGATTGGCTGAGAGCAAATTTGTCATAGAAATGTGATAGTTATTACTGATGACAAGTTTTATGAAACGGGGCCCTGAGCTAAAATACTTAGCCAAAATATTCAATTGAATACCCAAGTAGGCTTATCTTTTTATCTAAGCCAGAAAGTGAGTAAAGTACTCACATTTACAACTTGAGAGCTGAATTGAATATCAACCTTGATGTTTGTCTAGCAAGCAAATGAATGCAACCTACAAGGTACATTTTATCTAGAGACATAGTGATTAGCACCTGAAATGTAAAAGTTTGTCCCCAGACTCTTGAGAAGATGTATGATCAATGTATGTAATACCGACCAGTCATATTGCCGACCTCTCCATAAAATGTTGTTTATTTTCAGAATTTCGAGGACGTGTATCGCTGGGTCATCGTATTTTGCATATTGACCCACTTGCGCTTGTCACCTGGAGCAACAGAGGAATATCTTGCGCGATTGCGCGCTTAGAGAAAGCTTAATGCGCGCACTGTTGTTTACTTCAACATTCCGCCTTTGTGCGACGATACCGTGATGTGCTTGATCTTTACGGAAGGTGCGACTACAATCGAAATATATTTAATATAAATCTCTGAAAATTCAGTGTCCAGACACTCATTAATGACATAGATAATGTGGATTTTGTAATAGTATTCAAAGACGCTTAGGGTCAACTTTGGGCATCCACGTTAACTACCCAGTCTCCATAGGCGCGTCCACAAATTGTGCAGTTTTTACCCGGAAAGCAGGAGATAAAAATGTCTACTATGGAAAAATACTTTTAAAATGATATTTTCGAGGTTGTAATTAATCTGTAATCTATACAAATATTGGTAATTAACATCTCCGGCATCATTTAGAACTGTATATAATTTTAAATATGGCTTATTTTTGTCTAAATTTTGAATCATTTTCATCGACAAATCGTAAGGTCGGTAATAAGACACCATCTTTTCTTGTTAAAAAAATTGAAAGACTTTATTGTTCTGACGGCCATTGCAAATTGGCATAGATTCATAACTTCAAAGTCAGTGCACTTTATTAAGCAGTATTTTCTCTATATGTCAGTAACATTTCGAGACATTTTATTGAGAATCTTTTCTGTAGTGGGATAGGAAACTGTTGAGTGGTCGGTAATAGGTACAGGCTTCCTGCACATAAATCAATATGACCTGTTACAGAACAGAATGGGTTTGATCTCCCTTCATGAAGAAGGCAGTTCATCTACAATTGTCACCCTTGACCCTAGTGTTGTAGATTTTATGCTGGTATAAGAAAGCTCTTTGATATTTGAAAACTTCATTAATCTGAGCTACATGTAAAATTAGGATAATAATCCCAAAGTATTTAGCAAAGCAGAATTGTTGATGAGCTGTTGTGATGCCCTCACTGTCATGTGAATATCTTTTAATATATAGAGATTGTGGAAAGGATGAAAGAAGGATATGAAAGTGATGTGGATCCAATTGATGAAGATCTTTCTGAGAAAGACTCTGATGATGACTCCAATAATAACAAGTAAGTAAATGGTAGCAATTCTGGAGCAAAACTTAAGAAATATGGGCCTGACTATGACATGTTTTGTGCCAGTGTGTTTGTGGGGGGGGGGGGATCACAGTACATTGAAATATAGAAAATGGGGCTTTACTATTCAACACTATTCTGATTTAAATGTACTCTACAAGGCTACCTGTACATAATGTTGTTTATTACCGGGTACTTACCCAATATTTAAAAGATTGGAAATAAGTAACGGTAAATAAATTTTTCATGTTCTTGTAGTTGTTGTTTATTACTTAAACCAATATGAATTTTTTTTTTTTTTTTTACTTAAACCAATATTTAAAAGATTATAAATGAATAAATAAATAAATAAATAGATAAATAAATGAATAGATGAATGAACTTTTCATGTTCTTGTAGTCATGCCATTTTGTATGTGTTCTGTGCTTTTCTTTGTTTTGTTTGGTCTGTTTTTTTATGTTCAGCATGATGATATATTATAAATTTGATGATAACATGTGAATCTGTCTAGAATGGTCCCCAGTCAAGCCCATATCACACCATATGACCTGTACGCCAAACTATGTCAAAAGGAAATTGTAGGAAATTGTGTTATAGGAGCATGTTTGTTGTGGTTGGGGGGGGGGGGGGAGGGGACATGCCTCATGCCTGTTTACATGACCATTTAGAACTAAATTTTCTTATGTATTCTTAGATTGTGATGTATTTGTAAGGTGTGTAATGTAGAGCCCTTGTGGGTTTTTTTTTTTTTTCAGAACTCAGAGTTCATCAGATGAGGACTTTCAGACAGCTCAGTCTGATCTATCTAGTGATGATTCAGCAGATATTATCCATCCTAGTCCTAGAGATGATACAACCAATCAAAAGTAAGGACACTTCATTTTATCCTGGATTCATTCATTAACTTCTTAACTTAGGCAGCTTTATATAATTGCAAATAAAACTGCAAGTTGTGAAGGAACAACTACGTCAGGCCGATGATAAGACAAGTCTCTCCTTTTTAAAAAAATCTATCTTCCAGCCTCTTGAATCAGGCACAGATTATTTTAGTTCAGCTTTTGTCAAAGTCTGGAGTGTGGAGTTTGATATTATTGGTCAAGTGCCAATATTGTTTGAACAGTTCCATGTAATATGTTTTATGCCCGGGGGGGCCACTCTATGTACAACACTGTAACCATGCGCGTGCACAAAAACGCGGAATAAGGGGTGTTTTTTCAGGCAGAGCACGGATCCGCGCGGATCCGCGATAAGGGTATCAAAATCGCCGATTTGAGAGAAAAAAGGGGTCTTTTCAGCGCTAAATCCACGCTAAGGGTAATTTTTTGCATAATCTGAAGTGAAATAAAAATGTACCTAATTCACAGTGATTTTCCCCCTTTCCATCAATTTCCCCCAATTTTCACTGATTTTTCAATTCATTTACAGTCGCATCATTCATATTTTTGTGACATTGTACCCCCGGAGCGAGGTGTAAACAAAATGGGTGTATATAGCTTAGGTATATACGCCAAACGCGTGCGTCATGCATACTGTACCGCAATATATGCAATAGGCGCAATCATTAGCAAAACGAGATATATAGCGATGCGAGTATGGTACGGTTTACGGTACAGTCTTGCTCTAATGATAAGAGTTATATTTGACCTAGTCCTTGTTAAGGGTGCTTTTTAAGTCCAATGCTCTCAATCATTGTTAAAGTTATACGGAGAGAGAAAAATCCTAGTTAGGGGTATGCGTGGAGAGAAAAATCCTAGTTAAGGGTATGTGTGGAGAGAAAAATCCTAGTTAAGAGTATACGTGGAGAGAAAAAAATCCTAGTTAGGGGTATGCGTGGAGAGAAAAATCCTTGTTAAGGGTATGTGTGGAGAGAAAAATCCTAGTTAAGGGTATACGTGGAGAGAAAAATCCTTGTTAAGGGTATGCGTGGAGAAAAAAATCCTAGTTAAGGGTATACGTGGAGAGAAAAATCCTAGTTAAGGGTATGCTGGAGAGAAAAATCCTAGTTAAGGGTATGCTGGAGAGAAAAAATCCTAGTTAAGGGTAGCTTTTTTGAGCTCCGCGAATCCTAGTTAAGGGTACTTTTTGAAAGGGTGTGCACGAGCATGGTTACAGTGTTGTACATAGAGTGGCCCCCCCGGGGTTTTATGTCACCTTTAACTTGTCATTGCATTAGCCTTCAATATACCTTGGGTTGGGTGATAAACCTTCAAAGCTCAATTTCTTTTTGAATTTTTATTTAAGGATCAGCCGGATATTAAAAAAAAAGGCAAGCATATTTGTCTTCCATGTTCTTATTATGACAAAGATAATTATTTTGGTTCTTCTGAAAATTGAACATTCTGGAGACAGGTTTATCCACCATCAGTGATTTTTTAATAAGAATTGAGTAATCTGCATTAATGGAAAGGAGAGCTCATATTTTTTGGGTCATTTATTTATCATGTATCCCTCTCTCTTTCTATGATGTGTTTGTATGTATAAGGGATCAAGCTGGTGGAACACGCCTGGTCTTACGCAGACAGTCAGAGAGTACAGAACAAAATCAATGGTCAGTGCTTGAGCTACTAATATTTCATTTCTCAAATGCTTTTATTGCATTTGCTCAGGCAACAATTTCTACAAGCTTTTGGGTTAGAGTTGTAATAGAGCAGTAGGTTGTCCAGTATACCTTTCTAATAGGTCTTCATGTCCAGGGCCAGTATTCTAAAAATTTTGTTTTCTTTTGTCTTATCTTCACTGCGTTAATTGTCATAACAAAATGTAAAAGGCGTACTTATGGCTGGTTTAAACTGCGCAAATGACCAGCACACAAGACAAAAGTGCGCGATGTGAGCCAATGGCGTACGCTATTTCTGATTGCAAAGATAACATGATTTTCAGAATACCGGGCCAGTGGTTCTTCTCCTTATTATGACTACATTTAATATGTCTTGGTTGTCTCATGGCCCATCCAGTAAAATACTTGGGCACTTTTTACAGTTAACAACAAAATTATTCATATGTCTGTGAATTTTTGTATTTTGCTTTTTTCTAATGGATGAATGGCAGGGTTGCAAAACTTGGTCCCTAGCATTGCATGTCACCCACAACGTAATCTCCAAAATTAATATTATCATGCTAGGGACCAAGTTTCGCAACATCATCATTCATCTGGGAGAAAAAAGCAAAATACAAAAAATTTCACAGGGGTATGAATAATTTTGTTGTTAACTGTATCTTATAACAACCATCACAGATCTATTACAATTTTGGTCACAGCCAGTCAAATGCTATGACATCAGTTGCTGATATTAAAGATTGTAAAACATGTTAATAAGCTTTATGAAACAGAGCTCTCATCAGCGGCATTGTCTCCTCTAATGTTACTTCACACTCCACGGAGTATAGATTTGTGTTTGTAGTAATGGTCCATCCTTGTAAACCCAGAATTACTTATGATGTTCTCATTTTTAAGAACTGTTAAATCATGCTTCATTGCTGCACAAAACCTATAGTCTATCACCCTACATGACCTTACTGCAGCCAACCCTTCAGAACCTATAGTCTATCACCCTACATGACCTTACTGCAGCCAAACCTTCAGAACCTATAGTCTATCACCCTACATGACCTTACTGCAGCCAACCCTTCAGAACCTATAGTCTATCACCCTACATGACCTTACTGCAGCCAACCCTTCAGAACCTATAGTCTGTCACCCTACATGACCTTACTGCTGCCAACCCTTCAGAACCTATAGTCTATCACCCTACATGACCTTACTGCAGCCAACCCTTCAGAACCTATAGTCTGTCACCCTACATGACCTTACTGCAGCCAACCCTTCAGAACCTATAGTCTATCACCCTACATGACCTTACTGCTGCCAAACCTTCAGAACCTATAGTCTATCACCCTACATGACCTTACTGCTGCCAAACCTTCAGAACCTATAGTCTATCACCCTACATGACCTTACTGCAGCCAAATTTATTGAAGACATTGCATGGATATGAAGGATTAATACAGAGCTGCCAAACCTTCAGAAGTACTGTAGCACAAATGAGTAAATCCAGTAACTAAAATTCAACTTTTGAGATAAAATTAGTAATAGGCAGCATTATAAATTTCTTTGGAAAGGCAATAGAACATCGCACCATGCAGCGTATTTGCAAATAAATGTAAATAATGCTCATAGATGTACATGTACATGTAAATGAGCAGATGAAGAAAATCTTGCTTAAATGTGAATAAGGGTGTGTCTTTCTTCATGTGAGAAGACATTGAAATGCTTACAGGTATATGATATCACACCACACAATCACACCACCATTCCCTTTATTTCTAACCTCATACAAGGTTTCTGTTAATTCTTTAATATTATTGACCTCAACAACCATAGACAGATAAAGGCTGAGAGATATGAACAGATAGCTCATGTCATACACACAAATCATTTTTTTTTTCTGATAAATTTCAGTCAGGAATTCAAGCTTGAAATGTAAACACATTGTAAAACCCCCATATCCTAGGCCACAGCTGCACCAATCACAATGCCATAGACTTTTTAATGTTATATTTATTTCAATTATCAATAAGCTATGATTGATGTATCCACATCTGATTCAATGAAGGTATGGTGTTATTAAAAAATGACAGTTGTACATTAAATTTGATATCAACACAATACCTTTATTAGTGTCGGTAAACATATGAAATACAATTTAGCAAAATAACATATTCCAACTTGAATTTTGTTCTGACCTGTCTTATTATCTTAATGGATGCCTAAAGCTACATTGGGTTTTAACCCTAAAATGGCGGGGGGGGGGGGGGTGGTTGAATCAACCCCCCTGTGATTTTTTTCGCGATAATTTTTACACGGCCTTTCATGGCTTTTGAGCCCCGAGTCTTACGCATCTTTTGATACTAAATTCACCATATTTGGATCTATGGTTCTCATGCAGCGCGGAATTTTACAATTGTGCGTGTGCCGAAAAGTGAATTTTCCTATATTATAACACATGAAATTGCATAGTATGAGATGAGTTGTGTATGAATCATGTATGCATGATTATTTACCAAACCAATACACATAATGATATTTTCTATGTTTGAATAAATATTTATGATGTCCAAGGTCATAGCCAAGGTCAAGGTCCTGATTTTTGTTTTTTAAACGTAAGGAAAAACAAAGGAATAAATAAGAAAATTTTAAAAACGATAGAAAACTTAAGAAATTAATTTTGATACCAGATTTACTTTTCAAGTACATTGTAAGGAATGCTACAAAGAATATCTACACCAAAAATTGGGATTCTAGGAGCTTTATTTTCTGATTTAGAACGTATGATTTCATGCATAAATTAGCATAATTAATATGAAATAAATAAAAAGGAAAACTTCAGTTTTTTATTTTTATATTTTGGTAAATTACACCTCAGGTAACGTGTGTGCCAATTTTTACGGCATTTGCGCTATCGACAGCCAAGATCTCGGGGGGGGGGGGGGGGGGGGGGGGGTCATGTAGAAGGAAGTACCAAAGTTCCCAGAGGATGTACTTTGCACTGTAGATGACCTATAAAGGGAAGAATCACCAGGAGGCAACAAAGTCATATGTGCAGAAGAAACAGCTGATGGAGCAGGTTTACAAGACTTTGCTTGATGTTTTTATGAGCTGTTTGAGATCTGCTCCTCTCGGAGGAAATTCCTTCAACAATCTTGGTGCTCATATGCTACTAGAGGATGTAGATTGTTTTTGAGATGATTTGTTATTGATCAAAGGAGATGGTGACTTCATTGTAGAAACAGCAGTTTGTCT
Source organism: Echinometra lucunter (assembly GCA_029962745.1). Classification (NCBI taxonomy): domain Eukaryota; kingdom Metazoa; phylum Echinodermata; class Echinoidea; order Camarodonta; family Echinometridae; genus Echinometra; species Echinometra lucunter. The sequence continues at coordinate 27,994,227 of CM057163.1, read as the reverse complement.
CAGAGTACAGAGGGCTTTGATGCTGGTTGGACAAACATGCTAGAGGATTGCATGGTTTTCAATGCAACATTGATTTTGCACTTCTGTATATTCTTTGTGCCTGTATGATGATATTTCAAGACGTAGTATACTGCAATCCAGCCCTCTTCTCAACTTATTTTTACACAACATTTTTTAAAACTGTATTTGCACTCACTTTATCATGGTACAATCACTCTTGATCCCAATCCATTTTGTTTTACTGGACCACCTCCATGATCCTGACTGGTTGGTGATAGGAAGGTGACCCTTCCATTTACCATGGGCCGTTTTTCGATCCTGAAGAACTAATATTTGATTTGTAATCTTTTGAATAAGAAATACCTGTCATTCTTTATTAAATTCAAAATAGCCTCTTCAATATGGAGTTGTGCATTAAGTGTGTTTGTTTCATCATGAACAATGAAAATAGGAAATGAACAGAAACAAAGAACTTCTTTAGCAAATCTTATATGTGATTTTTTTAAAAAATGACTACTTTTATTTCCTCAGGTCTGTATCACTGGCCAGTCCTGATGGTAAGAAAGACATGACTCCACCCAGGGGGTCAGGGTCATCAGAGGTCAAACCAGAGGGTCAGAAGGCAGTGACCATGAAGTATGGCTATGACCCAAGTCCTTCCAAGGAGATCCTAGACCAGAAACAAATAGCAGCTTTCAGACAGAGAAGACAGGCTGCCAAGGAGGCTAGAGCAAAGCAGACTACAGCAGGCATTAGTGAAGGTTTAGTCTGCTTTCTCAGATGAGATAATACCTATTTTAGTTGAAGAAAGGTTACATGAAATTCATTCAACCCCACTGCCCTCCATAGACCCAGCACCACTGCCAAGATAGTCAAGCTGTCTATAAGTATCATTCAAGCAAAATGATAAGAAGTGGCCATTATAAAGCCAGACTTATTACTTAAGACAAATATACCGGTAAATAACCATTTTATACATGCTAACATCATAGCAAGGTGGACAATCCTCTTCAATTTTGGGCTTTCCTTCACTAGATTGATAATACTGATATATGATCTTTTTGTATATTTTGTTTCAAGATTAAAACTGTTATTATGCAAGATTATAGTGCAGCCCCAAGAGAAATAGTTCACCACCTACCTGTTATTTACACAAAAGTAACCTGTTTGTCTTCCTTGATTTTCAGTGTAGAAAGTGATGTTATATGACATATGTAATTGTTTATTTTATTTGTACAGCCAAATCAGAAATGAGAGATAGTAAAGCAGAGGTCAAACCCACTCCAGCTGAAAGTAAACCCTCTGTGGCAAACAAGAGCAATGATGATGATTATATTGAGATAGTAGCAGTGAATCCTGCTTCATCAACATCACATCCCTCATCAGGAAAGACAGAGGAGGAGAAGAAGACAGTGATTCCCATGGAAACCAATGAGAAGCTTAGTGTATCAGATTCACTAGGCAAGCTTGATCTAGAGGAGAAAAGAGATATTAAGGATGGAATAAAGACTGAAGACATTAAGAGTGAAGATAAAGAGAAGAAAACAAATAAACCCAGTGAGTTGACAGTTCTCCTTTCTACTCTCATTACTTTCATGTGTGTGCAACATCAAAAGCAATTACAGAATAATTATGAAATACATGTAAGCAGCTCTGTAGATGTTTTATATTATTGCATGCTAAGCAGTGCCCTGTAAACACATTTTATGAAGCAACAAATTTAGAATTTTCCAAGTAATATTATATAGCAGGTTGAGGTTTAAACCTGCTTGATGTTTAGAATTGCTATTTACTCTAAAAGTGGAAAGTTCATGCTGAAAATAATTGATTCGTAGAAGTGGCAAAACAGTTGTCCGGAATATTTCATTAAAAAATTCGGGTTTTTATCGAACCTTACATTACTTAGTTTCATGACCACTGCATCCTACTACTAGTTTTGTTGTACATAATTGTTGCTTTCTCTACTTAGAAGTGACAGGTCCACGTGCTAGAAAATCCACCAATTCACGGATGAGACAACGCTACATTGGAAGTCCTGGAACCTCCTCTGAATCTCCAATTGCTGAAAAGAAGGAAATGGAAGAGGAAAAAGAAGGTAAGAAGGAACAAAAAAGAGTGTAAAAGTATTGTTGAAAAGGCCAGAAGTGAAAAGATATTTACGTATATTTAAATGTCAAACCGACAAAGTACAGTATACCAAATGAGTTAAATGTGATAAGCAAGCTTGTAAAAAAACTCGTTACACAACATTTATGTTTCAAATGTTTGTGTAAAAACCTTCTGAAATAACAGCATCATTGTAAACCCAAAGAAAAGTGCCCGCTGCTGAAATATTGCAGCACACACAGATTTTACAGGTGAACGCACAAAGAGTTAATTACTTGGATCTGATGAGTCTAGAAGTGATAGAAGTGAAACTGGTAGGGGTTTTGGTTAACCATTAGACAATTTTTCCTTGTGGGATTGGGATAACTATGAATGGAGTTATGATCAGAAATTTCTGACATCATTTTTGTAGTTTATACCTTGTATACACTAAAACTATTAAATATGAAAGAAGTCAGCTGACCCATCTTCCAACTGTTTTATCTGCCTGATTCTCTTAAGATGGTAGCTCTTAAAACTGTTCAAATGAGAAAGAATATTGAGGAGGGAATCTCAATTTTCTCTTTACACATTAAAGAAAGCTTTTCAAGGAAAACACACTCCTTTTGACAAAGGTGATGAGGTTGTATTAACTTTATTACACTATGGCTCTAAAAAGGCATGCAGTGAAAAGTGGAAAGGCAAAACTCAGTTTACATTCATTAATCTAGTTTACATTATTTTGTCTTCATTTTTCTTGTTCTTTTGCAGAGAAGAAATCTTCTCATCCAAACACAAGAAGTCTATTTGGTGAAAAACACTGCTATGTAATGGATGCCAAATACATGGGAAACCTTGGCCGATATCTCAATGTAAGACAATCTTTTGATTATAACAGATGTGTATTTAGTGCTCATGTAGCAAGTATTAATTATGGCACATTCAGTGTAAGGTGTACATTCTTGCTGATTGTCGAGATGATAGCTGAAGGACAAGATTTTCTCAGATGATTGCTCAGGGATGATCTACAAATGTTCACAACTTAAAGCAGTACGTCACTTCAATCTGATTGTGGAAAATAATGCTACATCATTAGAATTGAAAGTGTATATACGAAACATATGTTCATGAAATATCAAAATTACAGTGTTCCTGAAATGTTAAGAGAGTAAAGGCCAGTTTCAAAGCTTTTATAATTTCTTCTGAACTATACTGCAATCAGAAATTGAATTGTGGGGTCTCATATTTGATGGCTGTACCGGGTGTCCCAGAAAAAGCAGAAGGGCGGATTTTCAGTACTTTGCCTTCAAAAAGTAGATAATATTTTTCAGTGGGTAAAGCATCTTCTGCTGAAGGGAATGATACCAAGATCATTGAATTTGGTGAAGTAATTTTGACTCTATGCCCTTTTCTCAAAAATACAGTCATTTTTAAATTTTGCATGTTTTTGACGACCTTTGAGCGCTGAATTATGTCGGAAATGGCCTTTTATGATGTTTGAGGGAAGTCCATTGATGTGTGTCAGTAACGAAACATGCCATATGAAAGGCCATTCCCAACACAATTCTGTTCTTAATTGATGCCACAAAACAGACAAAATTTCAAAATGTCTGTATATTAAGAAACAGGCATAGAATCAGAATAACTTCACCAAATTCAATGATCTTGGTATCATTCTTCTTGGTAGAAGATGCTTTGCAAACTAGCGTAAAAAGATTATCTACGTAGTGAAAGAAAAGTACTGAAAATCCGCCATTCTGCTTTTTCTGGGACACCCGGTGTTGTTTGCCTTTATCTTACAGCATGGTTGCAGACCCAATCTGTTTATTCAGAATGTCATTGTTGATACTTCCCTTTATCTTAAGGCATAGTTGCAGACCTAATCTCTTTGTTCAGAATGTCTTTGTGGATTCTTGCCTTTATCTTACAGCATAGTTGCAGACCTAATCTCTTTGTTCAGAATGTCTTTGTGGATTCACATGATCTTCGTTTTCCTTGGGTGGCTTTCTTTGCAGCTCAGTAAGTATCACATCAATTTAAGATTACATCTTTGAAAATGACAGAAAAAAATTACAAAAAAATGAACTAAATATTTCTGTCAAGGAAATATACTTTGCATGTGTATGATTACAGCTGTTACATTTTTTCTTTCCTAATTCATCAAATCCTGTTTTGAAACCAGTCAATTTTTGTTGTTATCATCTAGTAGATTTATGTGCAATGCAAGAAACTTGAGTAAATTTTAAAAGAAAGTTATAATTGTTCCCTCCTTAAAGTTTAAAAAAATGAATATTTTTTTTAAATATCAGTTTGATTAAGCATGCCAAAAGTTCCAACAAGATCTGTAAAGTTTCTATGTAATGCCATAGTTCCACCTCACTTTGATTATTGTTCATCACTTTGGTCTGAGCATTTAAAACGAGCTGTACGTATAGTACTTAGAGCAGGGTTTGATATATCTCAAATTACATGTTCAGTTGCTTTGGATGGATGCTTATTCAGACACATTTCCAGTTTGGATGTGGGATGATGATGTATAAATGCTTGCATGATATGGCACCAGCATATTTAAAGGCATTGGCTAACATTGTTATGATTTTAAAAAAATCTTGTTTTGTTACTTGAAAATGGGATAAACCTAAGGGTTATAGTGTAAAAATACCAGTCTGAAAGTTTCAAAGTATAATATCCACAGGAAGTATTTTTAAATATAAAAAATGTGAACCAATGTTTGGAAAATATACGGGGGTCGGTTGCACAGAATAGACATAAGGAGTGCGCATGCGCGCATGACTCACCTTACCGTACTGTGTGTATTGGCGTATCACGCGGCGGGAGGCACATAACGGCATTTTCAAATTCGAGCAAAGTAGTCCTCTTAGTGATTGTCTCGTGAGACGAAGGATAATAAAATCGCCGTTTGCGTCTAACTTACACTTATTCATTCCAAATTATGGTTGGTTTCAGGGTTTATTAGTACAAATATAAGTACTCATACACATGTTTCTTCTTAGTTTGAGAATTTTTTAAATCAGCTACTGACAAAGTTAGCCAATGCCTTTAAGGAAAGATTTATGTCATGTCAGTTCATGACATGCTCACAACACAAGACAAGATGTACCAAAATTTAGGACGAGTGAATATAAACATAATCTACTAGAATTAGGGTGTGAACCAAATTGAAAGTTCTATTAAGATGTCACCTACACTGAACATTTTTTAAATGTTATCACAGTGATTCAAGAACAGTTTTAGCAATGAAGTTAATGAATATAAACAGAGATGTATGGGAGATGCAGTCGTATTGATGTTGTTTACTACATGATTTTGTTCTTGCAGATACATCAGAGCAGGGAGTGAGCTGAACTGGGATTATATGTATGAAGTAGGATGTGTCCCTGGTAAGGAGATCAAATGTCTTTGTAAGAATGCAGAGTGCAGAGGAAGGCTTTTATAACACCTTCACTAGCTTCTAGTGGTGATAAGACATTCAATTCAATTCATGTAAATGCTGTTATGAAAACATGCCATGTGATCTATAATGTTGACATGATTGCTATACATATTAAACAAGGTATTATCTGTCCCAGTGCCTAGGGTACAAATTAAGCGTCCTTGTCTTTCAAATGTTTCATTAAATGTCTTCTGTAAAACCTGAAAATCTTAATTGTTCAAAATAATAGAATCATAACTGATACAATTTTTTGCAATTCACTAGTTTAATCACTTAAAAGGTAGCTTTTGTTCACAATTGACAGAAGATTCTGCTGAGCATGTCTGGTTTTACATCCATTACATCTGATTTCAGAAATAGACAAATGATTGTGATTTTAAAGGGCCAAAAATGTGATTGTATGATACATTGA
>CM057163.1:27893663-27987776 GCA_029962745.1 Echinometra lucunter | reverse complement strand
AAAAATGTGATTGTAAGATACATTGAGCAGACCTCATAATTACAGTGGTAGGTCAGTGTGTATTGTAGAGGCAGCAGTAAAATTATTGTTGGAAAAAAAAAACCAAGTCAATTCATTCTCTCTACTGCAAATATGGGATTCAACAGTAGAGGGCGAATTTCCTGCATACTGCTCATGTCAGCACATGCGCAGATACAAATCCAGTACTGACGATTTGACAATATTTCTTTCGGCTTCCATAGAAATATACAGCCAGGTTACAAATTCCTAATTAAAAAAAAAAAATAAAATGTTCCGCTTTCATGAACTCTCCTGATAATTTTATTTGATCCATGCAGGTAGGTAGCATCAGAATTTGTTGCTTGCATTTTCTTGGCTCAAAAACTAAAATTTTTATGGGAGTTGTTAAGATTTGACCCATTATGTTTGCATGGAAACCGGAAGTGCCTCTGTCTACGCTGTTTGTGGGAAATATCGCCATCTACTGTTGAATATCATATTTGCGGTAGGGAGAATTCAAGGTTTATTTCATTTTGGTCTGCACAGCCAATGGCAGAATTAGAACAGTTGTTCAATTGCAACATACTTGACTTAAATGATATCAGAAATCAATCAAGTGAGGAAAAAAAATTAGAATGTAGTGTTAAGCTGCCATTGCCTGTTTGGATTTTTTGTTCTTAGATAATTTACTGGTATTCTGCATAAAATGACATTATTTGGTGAATTATATGCAAAGTACAAATTAAAGCAAAAATGATGACATGAACTCAAATACCTTCAGATAATGTTATTAAGTTGTGTGTGTGTGTGTGGGGGGGGGGGGGTAGTTGCTAAAGCTGCAATGATTATTAGCTGATATAGTTTAAGAGGGCTGAATCCACTCTAACTTTGAGAAATAATGAAATCTAAAATCTCATGCAAATCTGTAAGCAAGCAAACTGTCTTCAGTTGCATGAAGTGGCTTGTCAGTTGTCACATGATTATACAATGTATGCCTGTTGAACTATACATGTAATCTACATGACTTTGTATGTCAATATGTAAGTACTCAATGACAATCATAGTACTCTATGACAATATCACATGCCTTGTTTTATTTTACTGCATTTTGTCATTTTATCATATTTCAATAAATGTGAAATAAAAAATAATCAACATGCCATGTTTTGTTTTCATATCTTCATTTAACTCTTATGGCTGTCACCAAGTTTATCAATTTCTGTTTTACATCTATGATATCAGGAGAGTGACATACATGTACTTTTAAAGTTATTTACAGTTATGGCAAAAAGAAAATTGGTTTGGAACTTTCTTGTTTGCAATAAAGATATATGTGCAAGATAATGTGATAATCCATCCTGATTTCTAATGAATTCTAATGTAACTATTGAAAGGATACAAGATCAGCTACACTATGCTCTATTCTAGGACCTTTCTGCCCAGACGGCTTCCTGTGTCATGATCACAGCCATTCATTTTGCTCGCACATATACAGAAACCTCTTAGAATACACACGTTTTATTAAGTCAATGTAAATGATAATAATTTGCATGCGAATATGGAATACCCCCCCCCCCCCATTTAAGTAGATAGAAGAAAATAAAGCATGCATAACCTATAAGACCATAATACACTGAATTGGAATGGCAGTTTACTTCATACCCAACATCATGACTGTGAACTATATACCATTGTTGTGTGGAGGACAAGGCCAAGGACTGCCTGTGGAGACTGTCCAAGGATATGGCCAAATTGATCAGCCGAGGACAAGGACAAAGCCAATTCAAATCAGTTGCTAATTTACAAATATCAACAAGAAATTTGAAGTATAACATTCAAAACAAGTTCTAATGACCAGACAAAATGTACAAAATTTTACTTTTATAAAGAAAATAAAGAAAGAAAAACATTTTTTTTTATAATTTGAAAAAGTAATGGCTCGTGTAGCTCTACCATTCAAATGATTTGAGAGACAGAAAGGAGTAAAAATTGGATGAAAGATTGAGAGGAGAGAGAGAGAGAGAGGGGGGGGGGGGGGGGGGGGGGTGAAAAAGTTAACACAAATGCACTGAAGAGAATGGAGAGGGTAGAGTTAGAATTATGAAAGAAGACTCGATCACGGCTGAGAAAAGAGAGGGGAGAGTCAGAAATAATCATGAAAGAAGTCTCAATCACTGCTGAAGTGCCTGTTTTACTAGAAAAATTTTCTGACGAGCAAAACAACAACCAAAAACAGCTGTCTTTTTACCCCCCCCCCCCCAAATAGGTAGATGAGCAACAACAACAACAAAAAGGTCCTCGGCTTGTGCTCCAAAGGGGGAGGCCAATCCGTCCCCTCTCCCCCTAGATCACCCCTGATCTAAGACTTAGTATTCCTTATTACAATGTATAATGGGCCCCTCTCCCCAGCCTAGATCAACGTACCTTATCTAAGACTAGTATTCCTAGGCTCCTTTCCCCTCAGGGGGGTCGCTAGAGGGGGAGGGAGGGGATGAGGCGAATTCGCGATCGCTGTCGACAAGAGAGAGAGAGAGAGAGAGAGAGAAAGGGGGAAAGGGAAGAGAAAGAAGGGAAAAAGAAAAGGGAAGTAAGGTGCCCAAACAGAGTCGTATTCGGCTTATTAATTTGCTTGTGTATTTTGACGACAAAACACTGGTACCACGAAAGAGAGTGTATATTTCCTTGCTGCGCTCGCTCGTATAATATTTAGATGTAGGATGTTTCGGAAAGCAAACACATTCGGCAAGTGAGGTAACCAAATATATAATTCAGATATCTTTAGGCCCATCATGTATTTGATGAAGAATTATCGCTTCTACCATGAAAAAGAGTATACATATTTTTCCTCGCTCGCTATGCTCGCTGGTATAATATTTAGATACAGGATGTCTTTGAAAGCGAATAAATTAGGTAAGAGAGGTGACCAATAAAATATATAAAGATATATATCTTAAAGGACCATCGTGTATTTGATGAAGAATTATCACTTCTACCATGAAAAGGAGTAAATATGTATTTTCCTCCTCGCTCGTATATATTCAGATACAAGATGGATTTGGAAAAGCAAACGAATTTGGCAAGTGAGATGACTAAATGTACATGTGTAAATCAGATATCTTATTGTTCCATCGTGGATTTTGATGAAGAATTATCATTTCTACCATGAAAAGAGTAAATATATTTTTCCTTGATAATATTTAGATACAGGATATCCTTTGAAAGCGAATGAATTAGGCAAGGAGGTTGACCATATTATATAATTTAGATATCTTATAGGCCCATCGTGTATTTTAATAAGATTTATCACTTCTACTCCACGCTCGTATAATATTACAGATACAAGATGGATTTGGAAAAGCAAACGAATTCGGCAACTTCGCAAGTGAGGTGACCAATGTACATGTGTAAATCAGATATCTTATAGTTCTGTATTTTGATGAAGAATTATCATTTTTACCATGAAAAGAGTAAATATATTCTTTCCTCGCTTGCTGCGCTCGCTTGATAATATTTAGATACAGGATATCCTTTGAAAGCAAATGAATTAGGCAAGAGGTTGACCATATATATAATTTAGATATCTTATAGGCCATCGTCTATTTTGGAGAAGAATTATCACTTCTACCATAAAAAAAGAGTTAATAGATTTTTTTTCCTTGCTCGCTGCGCTCGCTCGTATTATAGATACAAGATGGATTGGGGAAAGCAAACGAATTCGGCAAGTGAGGTGACCAAATGTACATGTATAAGTTAGATATCTCATGGTTAAATCCATCGTGTATTTTGATGAAGAATTATCACTTCTACCATATTTTTCCTTACTCGCTGCGCTCGCTCACATGAGTATAATATTAAGATGTATGGTCTTTGAAAGCGAATGAATTAGGCAAGAGAGGTGACCAAATATATAATTTAGATATCTTATAGGTCCATCGTGTATTATGGTGAAGAATTATCACTTCTACCGCGACAAGCAGTATCTATATTCTTCCTCGCTCGCTGCGCTCACTCGTATATATTTAGATACAAGATGGTTTGGGAAAGCAGTAGACTGATAGAATTCGGCAAGCGAGTTGACTAAATATGCATGTATAATTTAGAAATCTTATATACGCAGATCTGATGTATACAGGCCCGTCGTGTAATTCGATGAAGAATTATCACTTCTACCATGAAAAGGAACATATTCTTTTCTCGCTCGCAGTTCTCGCTGATATGATATTCAGATACAAGATGGTTTGGGAAAGCAAACGAATTTGGCAAGCAAGGTAACCAAATGTACATGTATAATTTAGATATCTTATATAGGCCAACCTTGTATCATCACTTCTACCATGAAAAGGAGAACAAAAGGCCTATAGTTTTCCTCGCTCGCTGCGCTCACTCGTATAACATTTAGATATAGGATGGTTTGGGAAAGCGAATGAATTCTGCAAGCGAGGGTGACCAAATTATAGTTTAGATATTTGCCCATCAGGTATTTTGATGAAGAATTATCACTTCTAAAATGAAAAGGAGTATATATATTTTTCCTGACTCGCTGCGCTCGCTCATATAAAAGTCACCAATTCGACTGAAATGTGTAGGAAAGACGAGGGAAAATATGATAGAGGCACACAATAATAAGTGAACATGCCTAGTGGGCTTTATACGGTTGAATTTTTAGACGTTGGTCGTCGGTATCGGTGGCATTATTAAATTTTTGTCGGCAATCAGTGGCCTCTACCCCCCCCCCCCCTCATTGAAAAAGGTCTAGCGACGCCCCTGCTGATGACATGCATGATGATAGCCGACACCTGCATTCATTTTCATTTGTTTTTTGAAAATGTTTTTAAATATGGGAAATATTTTACCGAGTTTGTGAGAACCACTGTTATGGTTCCAAATTTTGCACGTTAAAAAAGGTGAGGTGAGGAAGCTTGACCAGGATAACCCACGAAAGCTCGAAAGCTTATTCCAGCAGTGGGGTCCTCAATATGAACATAAACAAAATAATTAATAAGGTAAAATCGTAATATTTACACGCAGAAAAGCTCTAAGATATACGCCTAACCTCTGACATTCAGCCTCTGGCATTTTTACCTCTAACTTTTTTTTTTTTTTAACCTCTGACATAGTTACCTCGATCCGTGGCATTTTATACCTCTGGTATTTTCACCTCCGGCATTTTTACCTCTGCCATGCTTATTTACTTCTTACATTTTACCCCTAACATTTAATGCATTTCCCCCTATATAAGCTCTGATATTTTCATGGGCATCAATCTGTTTTCCAGTGGGGGGGGGGGGGCACAGTCCAAATTTGCTGAGAAGAAAAAAAATCAGATGTCCTCTATTTCTATTGGGGGGGGGGGCAAGGGCGGCGATATCAGAGTGAGGGGAGGTACCAGCGAAAAGGGTCATTTTTAAAAAGAGGGGCACTAACAAAGGGGGGGGGGGACATAGACTGGAAATACCGTTCATTCTCTTGAACACACTTTTAAGAATCATTTATGATACACATTTTTCTGTCCTTTACGTCTGATAACTACTTTGTAGTTGTAAAGATTGTCCTGATTACGCAAAAAATGCAAAGTTCTTTGTAGAGACCACAGTATTTGCTTTCTTTAAAGTTAGTGATGGTAGAGATATTTAAAATTATATCAGGGTTCTTCCCTATCGTTGTTATTTTTATCAATAGTTAAGCTTGTATAGTTTTTCCTTATTGACCAATAATTTCAGTGCATATTAAGCTCTATTACGATCTATGTATTAGTAGAGAAAGAGAGAGAAAGTCAAAAGTGAAACATTAATAGGAGAATAGATAAGACTTTATATCTACAACACACCTGATAGTATGCCACGCCTGAAATCAGAGGAGTTTTTTTTGGAAAAAAGAAAAGTATCCTCATTGCTTCCATTTAGTTCCTATTAAAATTGTGAATGTTTGTGCCCTAAGCTCCCCGGGGGGGGGGGGGGGGGGCACTCAGTATATAATGCGTGGTGGGTATGTGCCACGGAGAAGACCCCCATTTTTACACTCAAATTTCCGTTCCAAAGCATAGCATTTTTATCTGATTGAGAAAAAAGACAAAAAAAGCCGTTCCAAAGCATAGCATTTTCTTTTTATCGAGAAAAAAGAAGAAAGAAATCCGTTCCAAAGCTTTGCATGTTTTTCGTTATGCCGTTCCGGCCGCATTGATCCGCTACAATGAGCTGCATTTTTGGTGAAAAGCGGCCCGCAGAGCGCTGTCCGACCATCGCCTCTGCGCTAGCGCACCCGGCGGCCGTGCCGCCGGGCTAGCTGCATGCACGTATGCCCGTTCCATAGGGATACATACGCACTCACACGCAGGCGAACCGTTCCAAAGACCCCCGTTTTCACAAACATTTGTCGTTCCGAAGCCTGTTCCGAAGACCCTCCTTTTCACAATAAGCCCGTTCCAAAGCCCCCGTTTTTTGTCTCGCCCGCGGCACATACCACTTTTGGGGTCGAGTACCCCCCCCCCCCCCGGGCTAAGCTCTTGCCTCCCGATCCACTGTACTGCCTCATATATTGATAAATAACAAGGGAATCTGTTATTATATGAGACTTCTCCGATATTTATAGAGCTAGCTAGGTATATGGCTGTTTTGGATACTTAGCTAGGTCACTTACCATGCTTACTAGCTGTGAAAAGGGATAATTAACAGAAATGGAATGCTACGAAAAAGGGGCGTTTATCGGACGCAAAAGGGGCATGATCAGATTTGAGAGGGCATCTATCGGAAGGAAAATTGCAATACTTATTTAGTGCAATTATTAGAAAGCTATAAGGCGTCAATATTGTGACATCAGGTATTATGTATTAAATTAAAGAAGAGGGAGCATGCTGGAACGGAAAAAAAAACATATCAGAAAACAAAAGGGCCACTTTAATATGGCACGTATAGAACGTAAAAGAAAGAGAAATGGGACAAACCAAATTTAGAAAGGAAAAGGGGCATTCGTCCGAAGAAAATTGAGGCATGTATCAGATTTCAAATGAGGCAGTTTCCCAAGTGCAATATAGGAAAACTTTTCACAGGTGAAGGGGGCACTCAACAGAAGGTGAATTACCCTGTTATAATCGAAAAAGAGCAGTCAAAGGGGGCACTCATCACATAGGGCGGCTTTTAAAAGTGCCCCTGCCCCCGACTCCGTCGCTCCTGCCAGAGGACATTATACCTATTAGCTTTTTCAGGTGTCTTTTTTTCAAAAAATTTTTGAGGACATAACCTATTGTGTCCCCATCCCTAAAATTTGGGCGATTTACTCCCCTGTCCCCTACCCGATTGATGCTCATGGTTTTGCAGAGGGAGGCACTGCATGGTTTCCAACTGCCGATCAGAATTTTCAAGGTTTAGGCCTTAGGCCTACATCGACAGGAGAGTGAGAGGGTGCACAATTCCTAGCTGATTTCCTTATAATGATACCATTTATGAAAATAGTTGATGATCTATAATGCGATCGAGTTTCAGTCGATCGCCAATCAAACTATCTCAGAAGTTGTCCCCCACAAGGCTTAATATATGAAATACAAGGCTTCCAAAATTTAGAGGGGGCATGCCCTACTGGGTCCCACCCTTCAATATTTTTTTTTTTTTTTTTTTTTTTGGGGGGGGGGGGACGTGTCCTCCTGTCCTCCCCTCCCATGGACCCCCATGGATATTTTAACTCTGACCATTAATCTTTTTGACCTTTTTACCTCTGCCAAATTTTTACCTCTGCCGTTTTTCTGACTTTTTTTTTTTTTTTTACCGACACCGGCGTAAATCCACTTTGAGGAGTGGGGGGGGGGGGGGAATGATCGACATTTTTTGACGATTTTTTTTCTGTCGAACTCACACTTAAGTATAAGCACACACCCTCACCCACCCGCACAGACCCCCTTACACACATTTTAATATTTATTTTGTGAGCGAGCGAAGCTTGCAAGCAAAAAAAAAAAAAAAAAAAAAAAAAAAAAAAAACTTTTCTGGTTTTTAATAGCATTTTCAAATACAAATTCTAAAATATGATGAGCGAGCCAGAAATAACCACTTTTCTGGTTTTCAATCGCATTTTCAAATAGAAATTCTAAAATATTGTTTATGACAGATTTTAAAAATTTTGCTAACTGATGAATTAAGATATATTTTCTTCCTTAAAAAGTGGGGTGGATATTTGTACACGCCATCCTCCCCCTCTCCAAAAAGTGGGGGGATATATCCCCCCATCCCCCCCCCCCCCCCCCCCCGGGATTTACGGCCAATGTTACCAGATCTATAATGCATCATATCGATGATGATGATACAGCTAGCCTGCAATTCAGTCATCAGATAAAGTGTATAAGGACATACGTCTGGAACTATTCGGCGGAAAGCTGCATTGATTCCTCTTTCGAAATGCGGACGAAAATTACTGAAGTGGCCCAGGAGAATATGTCCGCGTGCCTTCAATATTATTTTACGGGCGGACACAAACGCGGCCTGGCGGATTCACTCTATACCACATCAACAGATCAGCGGTACGTGTATACATGAATGCCAAAATAATTGGCCAATAAGAAGCGAGAATTTCTTCATGCGGTGAATTTGAAAACAATCGAATCGCGTCGAGCCTTCACGCCGAGCTTTTGCTGTCGCGAGTCCCAAGAAAGACTAAGGAGAGGTATTTTGATCTCATTTTGATTTGATATTCTTGCAGAACTTAAGACAAATGTGTAAAGATAATGCTTCCTATGTGCTTTGATTTAAAGGTATGATATTGGCAATGATACTATCTGATTTAGTAATTTATCATGTTATAAACACGTCGTAACTTGTTGTGCTATGCCTATGGACAATTTTAACTGTCCCACACGTTTATTTTTAGGCAGGTTTAACTTTTAGGTTTTTAGCAGTCATAGGGCCAAACGTCTAACAGTAGTTAGATATCTAGATTTATCAGACTGTAGCGAATATTCACCGTTGCAACAGTAAAAAACAGACAACGAAATTAACATGATTAGGTCTAAAGCAAGATCTAACGTTAACTTAGACAGGTGTTAGACATGTTAGATGTAAATTTAGAGTCTAGATCATCTGTAGACTCTAGTCTAACTGTTAACGTTAGACCTTCTACAGTTGGATCTAATCTTTTTAAGGCGTTGTACTTTGTAGGCAAACCCGGAGAATATGGGACCGGAACGCACACGCATGCCATTTGTACTGTGCAGAGATCGGCAGCATCAGCCGAAAGTCAGGGTATGTGACAAGTCCATGATCAAGTTCAAAATGACTTTAAAATATGTTTTAATCAAGTAGATCCTCTAGACCTAATTATGTTCTAATATATTACATTGTCCTCTCAGCTTTCAAATGTGTGATTATGTGGTGAAAATAACTTTGATTTTTGCCAGAAATGTTCTCAAACTCACAAATGTTTCATCCGTGAATCTTGTGCAGATCGTCCCCCTTGCCGCCGACTCTGCCGGGCCAAAACCACTGAAAATGTACAATTGGGAAGTTAGAATTTCGGAAAATTCAACTTTTCTCAAAATAGCTAAGTAGACTAAAAATGAAAGATGACAATATGAATTTTGAAAATCAAAAATATGAGCCCGTAATATTGTGAACTTTTTATTGCACAACTAATCAAAGTGGACAGGTGATTTTTTGCTGGTGTAACATACGTTACTTCTCCCTCAGTCTTGTCGACATCTTTAAGTTAGCTAAGGAATGCACTTTTCTACTAACTTTTCATCACTATCTGTACTGTTCCTGAGACAACTCTAATGTCAAAGAAATTTTTAAATTTTCCTTTCATGTGAATATTTCAAATCAATTTGAATTCATATTAACAAATGTGGAAGAATCTGCGCACGCATGTGGGTTCAATTGTTTGGTATATATGCTGAAAAATTCAACATAGATCTATACGTCATTTCAATTTACCTACATTTTCCATATGGATGCATTTGTCAGACATAAATTAATCAATATCTCTTACAATATCATAAGGAACTTATTTCAGTGTTTCATATGGTAACATATGTTTCACTTGAGCAGTCACGTAATGTTACCAAAACTTAACAATCAACAATAACCAAAGAAAGTCTTGTGGTTTCAGTAAGTAACCCAATATTAACACTTGCAACTACACTATATAGATACAAAGTTCTCATTCCAAAGTGAGGACGACGTGTTCGTACATAAAAATGATAATTAGTAGCATGTTTGATTATGTAATGAACATGGTATAAGCCAAACAAATCAGAAAGATTGGGTTGTGTATAACCAATTTCCATTTCCTGGTTTTTGTTTATTTCTGACTCTAGCTATTCTTTTCATTAGACAAAAGGATTTTCACAAAACGTATCTTACATACATAATCACCCAATAATGTCCATTTTGGTATCACTAAGGAACCTTATGTCTCTTTAAAAGCAGTAACGTATGTTTCTTATAAGTAACAATAATCATGATAATTAAATACGCAAAACCACTCGAGGGAGTGATCAAAATCGCTTGACCTCTGCGTCATTATATAGGCAGATCAATATAATCCTCATTGCATGTAACCTTTCGAAAGTTTTTTTTTTTTAATTTTTTTTTCTCTCTTTTGTATTGTCTTCTTTAATCTGCTTATATCTCTTCTCTTGCTTTCCTGTTCTCACATTCTGCTGTCGGAACATGGCTTCAGTTTTTCTTTGTTTCTGTTCCTATATATTATGCTTGAATTTGAGCTCTCTCTCTCCCCTCCCCCATGTTCCTTTCGTCCCTTGACCTTTATGTGATAATGAAAAGAGATTCCTGGAAAAAGAGAATTCACAATAACAATGAATTTTGAGTGAAAAATGAAGATTCAGATGTGATAGCCTTCCACAATTTATTTCGTAACCTACGTTACCATTTTTAACACACAGGGATCGAGATCCTGCCTTGAAGACGTTTTGAAGATGTTGTTATCACTTTACAACTCTTAAGCTTAGATGTTGATTACTACAAAAAGCCACCCAAGAAATGTCCATCTCATGTCATTGCCGCTTTTCTTCAATTATTTGGTTAAAGAAACCTACGTTACGATAAGATTATAGACTGGCATTATTGGCCTTATGGTAGCTAAGTGTCGCTATTGTGTGGTGGCGCTAGGTAATACAATAGTTGACAAGCGTACAGTTAAGATTTTACCGAATTTAACTGCAAATAAAAAATGACCAGTAACGTATGTTTCGGTAACGGGTAACATATATTTCATTTAAGCTTAAGTGGGATTTACGGAAATGATGTAAGGCCACAGATGCAATTATAATCCCTTCAAATTGATAAGATTAACAAGCCCTTTTCGTTTGGCAGCTTTTCTGTTGTCAATCGTTGTTCAATTCTGACAACGACGGTAACATATGTTACATTTCTTATCTATACGGTTAAAAACACATGCCTCAGCTCTTCTTATGAGATTCTTTTGATTGAGTATTTTGGGGAGAATTATGTTGATTCCTGACTTGAATTTCATATAAATCATTTTTTTTGAAAAATTATGTACAAAATGAATTGAGAGTTGTCCACGATGACATCACAGATGCTGGCAAAGTTGCCAACTCAAGGATCCCCATAATAGGGAATTACTGAAAGTATCAAAATTCATAACTCTAGAACAGATTGTCCGAATTTGCTCAAACTTTCACTGTTTACTCTTCTTGGTCATCTTTATTCATTAAGAGCACACTGATGCGTATTGCATTCTCCTTTAAGTAGACTTGCAGGTTATGTAGCTAAATGGACCCTAATTATAAGCCATGATTTTTTCAATCTGTTTTCTTCTATATATGCAGGTAATAAGAAAGCCATTGGATAGATACACATATAGCCAAGAGTTGTGTCATTCATCCAAGTAGATTTCCCATTCATCAGTATGTCTCGTCAGGTGAGGACACTTTAAATATTTGTGAATAAATGTGATATTATTTTCTTGCATTTCGGTTTGATTAGTTCTTTTGCAAGGTGAATGGTCTCATAGTATTAGACTACAAGTGTAAATGTATTTTGGGGACAAATATGAAGAAAAAAGTCACAACTTTAATATGTAGATCTACATGTATCATCATCATCTACTGTTAGCTCTTAGAGTTGATACCTAGTTGTATAATGGTTAGAAGACTGATCTAACAAAGCCTTATACATGTAGATGTTCATGGTTAGAAGAAAATGATCCTTCTAACCAAAAAAATATGTGACATTACTGTTAGTGAAGATCATGGCAGTGAATAATAAAAGGTACACGTAAAAAACCATTTAGTTTTCAAAGTTTCTAATAATTTCATATTTTCATCATATTGTAAGTAGAAAATTTAGTTAAGTTTGCGTGAGCCAAAATAATTCTTTCCATCTAATATTCAAAAGTAAGCAGCGAAAAAAAATACAAGGGAGCTGAGAGTGATTTTGCTCCTGTGAGCTTTCTAATAGCTCTGCTAACACAAATTACAAGAGTGAAAATGTTTGAATTATATATGGAAAAATCACTCTCGTAGACCTCTCTAAGTATGGACTAAACTACAGTAATGATAGAGATATGCACTGAAATAGTAGCTCTGATAAAATAGAAAATAGCTCCCCTGAATAAAATAATAAGAGTGATTTATTTTGTTAAATAACGAAAAAGAGCTCTTGCAAAAAAAAGAGAGTGATTTTTTTTTACTGAAAGTGAGTAAGCAATAACAGGTCAATTGAAGGCTGTTGTTGTGTTTATTTGCAGGGATCAATCTTATCATCTCAGGATCCTAATGTGATGCGTCCTGTGAGTAAATTAAGACCACCATCTAAGCTACCACAGCCTGGATTCAAGAGAGCACTTGCACAAGATAACCAGGTATAGCCAGACTTTTCACAGGTCCCTACAATGGTTTATCTCTGCTCTATATTGGAAAAGATATATCATGGCATCATAGAGAATTGAATTTAGAGGATGAAAACAAACGTATTGATATTGAAGTTGATATTGGGCATTTCAAAACATTTATTGCTCTAAATTGAAATCTGGAAATCTTCTTGAATTACAAGAATAGGAATTCCAGATTTCCAGTCCTTGAAGTTAATATAGGTTTATGTATGGGATTTCCATTCCTTTTTTTAATAGATACACAGTCAAACTACAGGCGATGATCTTGTGACCTTCACTTGACCATTGAAGCCACTTTTCTAAAGGTTCATACATGTAGTTACACTCCTAATTATTTTTTTCTCATTCTGTCTTCTGATTTCACTAAAATGAAACCCTAATGTTTCTATACATATATATTTTTACGAAAAATAATGAAATTGGTGAAAAATAAGGTTATTTTATGATTAAAAAAAATGGAAATGAAACGAAAAGTAAACCTATGAAAATTTCACATTGTTTTATTATGAGCCAGCATGAATTTGACATGAATGTGAATGGCATTATCTATACTTTACAAATATGACTGTACAACTAATGACAGAGTCAGGATCCAGCAAAATGTAACCAAAGTACACACTTCAAACTGTTCATTCCAGCAGGACCAGCACTCTGATTGGTTACTTCACAATACATGTACATCCGGGACCATGTTTGCACAAAAGGTCAAAAGTTCACCTAACAGGTGGCATGTGGTTTCAAGTATCGTGCGCTAATCGTGCAGTGTGCGCCTTGCCAGCCAATCACAGTGCTTCTAATAATAAGGATTCTATGGACTTGACAATTTCAAGGATATAATTATGGGCTGAATATTGCTGGATCCTGACTGTCATCAATTTATGAATGTTTTGAATATGATGATGTAAAACATGAAACTTCAACGCTTCCATACTTACACATGTGTTTTAATATGCGCTTTTTATCCTTTATATCCTTTTTATATGTTTTTTTAAACCTGAAATCTTATAAAAAAAAAGTGTTTTGTTTCACCTTTTTATCTCGTATTTACTTACTTATTATTTGAATTATAACTTAAATAAGGTAGGTCTGTGTTGATAATCTATCCATTGATCTTTCCAGAAAATTTGATGAGCATAGCAATAATATTTCCTGACTTCTTTAAGTTTGAATATGACCATGCAAATTAAAACAGCCCACTGGTTGCAAAGAGAGTGTGGTATTCCAGGCACTGGAAATAAAATCAATGCTTTTTGCTCATTTGCATACGACCTGCAGTTTGACTGTACATGTAGTGAAGTACTTAGTGAAAAGAACTTCAAATGTAAATGATATAATAATGCATAGCAAATGTTACAGTGAACTTTGTACACTACATTATATTCAAGTGTTGGAAACGAAAGAAAGAAAGAAACAAAATATTCTTCCAGACTCAATAAATTTTTGTTGTACTGGAAAGAAAAAGAATGATGACAATATGAGCAGGAATTTATGTGTATATTGTAGAAATAATTTACAATGTATTGGTCAAAAACTGTTCTCCCCACAACTAATATGCTCATTTGTTAAAATTTTATAAAAGGCTGAAAATGCTGCCCCAGTTGCGAAAAAAACTCGGCTTGAAGTGAGTCAGTCTGTACCAGCAAAGAGACCAACCCTTGCTGGTACGAGGAAGACTGGTCCTGCCACAAGTAGACCTGGAGCTACAAAGTCAATCTCCAAACCGTCAGCTACTAGACCTGGTCCTTCTACAGTAAAACCAAGGGATGGAGCCCAGATAAAAGCAACCTCTAATAAACCAGGTTTGTGGGTAAATCCTTGTATTCAGCTCTGACAGAATGTGACTGTATACAATGTAAATTAGTATTCAAATAAAGATAAGTTTTTTCTTCCATTTTCACACTTTTTACATTTATTTGCAAATCTGTTTCCTTAAATTTTATTCATAGAGTTTGTGCAATTTTGCTAGTCTCATGTTCAAATTTGCCTTTTTAAATTGATCTTTAAAGTTTCTTTAGTCAATTTCATCATTTTGCATCCCATAGCATTCCATCAAAGTCAATTCATTTTGAAGTTTGGTCAAAGTATTGGTCCAATTCTTCACCATGTTCGTCATATTTTGCAGTAGACTGTCAGGTGAGACAAATTTGGAAAAAAAAAAAAAATCTGCTGGAAAGGAAGGAACATATGTTGAAATTGATTGACCTTTGACATACTTGAATGGCAGATGATGATACTGACTTTGATAGTTTTACATTCCTGGGCCCGTTGCATAAAAGTTACTATAGTAAGTTTTATGCATCGGGCCCCAGGACTGGTAGTACAAATTGAATGAAATAAAAGGTGTAAAAATGAAATTGAATTCATATATTCAAGTCATACAAAAACTTGAAAAAAATCTTTCAAGAGATCTAGATTTTTATTATTTTTTAAAAATATGTATTAAAAGCAATGCCCCTTTTGTAAATCTGCTATTGAAAGCTAATGTGAATGTGCTCTAAGTTTGTTATTTTTGCTCGTGCAAATTATCTAGTAACTCATTTCATTGACTATACAAGCCAGAAACATTTGCTGCATTCTGAAAATTGAAAAAAAAAAAAACACCTGTGTGTCATCTTGTTATCCATGATTTACTGTAGCATAAAACATTCATGAATCACACGTAAAACCACTTAACAAACTTCACAAGTGAATTGTGGCTTAAAAGTTAGTGATTTCAACTTGTCTGCCAATAATAACTTGCTTAGCCTTATAAATAGCACTCCACACTAACTACATGTATACTGTGTAGACCAGGGTCTGGGGGACCGTTTCATGAAAGTTGTCAGTCACTGACAGTTACCATAGTAACAGTCAGTGATCAGTGCTTCTCAGCCAATCAAAACCAAGGATTTTACTGAAATTGTCAGTGACTGACAACTTGTCAGGGCTGACAACTTTCATGAAACGCTCCCCTGATTTTATTCAATTTGTAAGGGTCTGTATGTGTAGAACCCTGTGTTGACATTTCAATTTTTGGGGACCAGACAATAATTTTGAGCACTTGGGTGTCTCTGTTTAATGTCAGTCCACTTCTCTCACGGAATATCTCTCTGTCCATATTTCCAGAGATCTCCCTCCGTCTCCTTTTCATATATATTATTTTGTGATATCTCAATCTTTCATTCATATCACATGCCTCATTTCTTCTCTCCATTTCTCCCTATTGTTAAGTCCATCTATTCCATGAACATAGATATTTTTTTCATTTAGTTTTATCAGTTTCACAAATAACTTCAAAAATTGAACTTAACCCTAATAGAGCCGGGGAGAGGGGGGGGGGGGGGGGGGATGGCCCCTGTCGACATTTCATGTGATATCTGCAATGCAAAAAGCTTTCACCATGACGTTTCATGACTTTTTCCGTTTGAATCTCAGAGAAATTTTTTGAGACCAAAGCTAGGCATGATTTTGTACTTGCTCAAAAATGTGATTTCATGTATGATTTCAATACACATTGTGTTTTTCAGCCAAAATTCATAAATGTATGATTATTTTTGCTTTTACAGATTAAAATCAATTAGTCTTATGCTGTTTGTGATCCCAAAAGTTTGGCTGACAAATTTGGATATAAAAAAAAGAGAGTCAGAGGATAAAAATCAAAAGGTCGAAAAACAAAGAAATACATTAGAAATTTAGAAAATAATGAAATATATAAGAAATGAATTTTGATACCGGATTTTTTTAAAAGCACAATTGCTAAGAATACTACAAAGAGTATCTAGACAATAAATTAGCACATTTGGAGCTTTATTTAGTGATTTATTTTAGAGCAAAAAGTCTGATTTCATGCATAAATTAGCATAATTAATGAAATGAATTTATTTAAAGTTTTGTAGATTATGTCACGGGTGACATGTGTGCCGATTTTCATCGCAATCAGGCAGTCAACGGCCGAGATACCAGGGGGAGGGGCCTTAATAGCCCCCCCCCCCCCCCAATTACATAGCTCGGCTCTTTTGGGGTTAAAACAAATGACCTCAAGCACATCATTTTGCTGACCTCCTTTCTTGTGCATTCCCAAACCCCACAAAAACAGCAGCAAAATCAAGAGTAGCAGCACCTGTAAGCATGCGACCAGGAGTCAGAGCCTCTAAAACAACTGCACCCACAAGCAAACCAGGTATAACATTGTAGTTATAGCTAGCTCTACACCATCTCCACTCCTCTCAAACCAACTTTCTTTATTGATTTCTCTATCTGGTAGTCTTAACTCTTCTCAAGAATCTCTGGGAATGTAGCTGGATAATCATGCTGGATTTGTTTTAATTACTTTTATATTCATGATCAAAAGCTAAGATATGTGTGTTTTATCCACCACCCAGTTCATAGGAGAGCTCACCAAGCACTTGTCATGGACTCACTGGAACTTAAGTTTGTCAACCCCAATAACATCTCTTTATTTAGTATTAGAGCATTTTGTGGGACAATTTTTATTTGGCCTATGTGACATCATGATCAGTAGAACTGATTATCAATATTTTGGACTATAACTGTATAAGGTTTCAGTATGTTCATCATGTTTCACCCTGTCATTCGGGAGATTATACCATACTTTAATACTTATAATATAGGAATAGCATTTTGGAAGCAACTCTGCCTAGACTGATGCAACACTGACATGACTAATAAATTTATAAGATTTAGGACTATAACTGTACCAAGTTTCAAGTTGATTTACTTTGCTATTTTGAAAATATCGCAAACTAGTGTTATGATGCTCTGCAGACTCAAAGTTGATGTGACTTCATTAATATTCCTAGGGCCGATTATAACTGTTTAGAACCATAACTGTTCCAGTTTTAAATTTGATCGACTTTGCTGTTTTGGAGATAAAGACAGTGTCAAAATCATGTTATGATGCTTTAAATGGCCCGAAACATGTGCAAAATGAATTTGAGATGATTCTAAGCAATCTGAATTTTTGTACCTTGACGTACAACCACGCTTAACTGTATGGACTTGAAGTTGACTGGAAGGTAATTTTTTTTTTTTTGCAGGAGTTTCTGCATTTATTGTCAAATCAAATAACAAATTTACAAACAATAGTAATAAATATACAATATAATTGATCAAATGACAAATGTGACAGCTAAATAACAAATGACAACAGAATAAAGACATGATTATAAGTAGAAATGAACAAGTAGAAGAAAAAATCAAGAATGCAGGGGCCAGCTATCTTAAGCAAAATGCTTGAATGAATAGCAGCCGGTGGAAAGGGCTACATGGAAACCATAATGAATATAAATGTCTGTATCATAAAAGCGATGTCACTAACTGAAAAAAATTACTACAAAAAAAGGGGAATAGAGGGAGGAAGGGGGTGAGGTGTAGTGTGTGCAAGTGGGTGCACGTGCAGGTGAAAAGATTACGAATAAGTGGATAGCAAATACTTCTTTAAGGAAGCTTTAAAAGAAAAAAGGGATATGGCGTGTTTAATTTCAAAAGGTAAATTATTCCAAACATCTGGACCGTGATGTCTTATCGTTTTTTGAGCTATGAGTAATTTTGGATTTGTTAAATGAAGATCTGATGAATGTCGTGTTGGGTAGGAATGGACATCTCTGTTGAAAATAAAAATATTCTGAAAGGACATTGGTGTGTAGCGTTGGTGGAAAATTTATACATAAATATAGCAGTTTGATAGGTGTGAATATCGTTAATTTTCAATGTTTTAAACTTATAAAATATAGGATCAGTATGGGCTAAATAATGAGAGTGAGAACAGATACGGAGTGCTTTCTTTTGAAGACGGAATATGGCGTCTATATTCATTTTGTTACTATTTCCCCATACTATGTTACAGTACGATATATGTGACAATATAAATGAGTTATAAAGCATTAATAGTGATCTTTGAGAAAGATAATATTTCAATTTATACAAAATGCCTATGCCTCTTGCTACCAACATGCAAATGTTTCGAACGTGACTATTCCAAGTTACATTTGAGTCGATCAATATACCTAGAAATTTTGTTTCTTGTTTTTCGGTAACGGGCATGTTTTTCGGTAACGGGCATGATCTTCATTTTGACAAATTTGAATGATTATTAACTTTTCTTTATGGAGATTTGACAGTGACTTGATTTGGACAAAATGGAGCCTTGATGATGTCACAACAACCTGATGACCTTGAAAATTTTCCTTGGCACTGTTGCATAAAGACTTACTATTATAGTAACTTTACCATCAATGGTAACTACCATGATAACGTTACTCAACAGCCAATCAAAATCCACTATTCCATGAAAGTTACCATTGATGGCATTGGCAAAGTTACTATAAGCAAGTTTTATGCAACGGCACCCTGGAACAAGACCTCATAATTAGGACTAAAAAAACAAAACACTTGGGTGGTATTCTGAACACCGTTTTCACTCTGTTGTAATTTCTGATTTAACTTCTGTTGTAAGTCACCGAGTTACAACACCACTAAAACGGTTATAAATCAGTATTCTGGGAACTGTTTTATTGTTGTAAATCATCAAAGCCACACCCACCATGGAAATAATATCCAGTAGGAAAAGTTGTTAGAGTTAACGTCTAAGAGGGTTCAACCAAAAAGATTGCTCCCTGGGCCAAAGGTGCACAAAATGTATGAATTTTAAATAGTCGCGTTTTAATAAGCACATTAATTTGCGCTTAATTTCTTGCTTAACTAAGCTGACCGATGCAATGAGGTGA
This sequence comes from Echinometra lucunter, assembly GCA_029962745.1. Lineage (NCBI taxonomy): Eukaryota > Metazoa > Echinodermata > Echinoidea > Camarodonta > Echinometridae > Echinometra > Echinometra lucunter. The sequence continues at coordinate 27,968,193 of CM057163.1, read as the reverse complement.
GAGAATTTGGTGCTGTCGGATTGGGGCAAACACACATCATCTCTGATCTCATTGCAGATGTTGCCAAATTCCTCCACCTTGAGACAATAATTTTTGCAAAATGTTGTTTCCACAATATCAGCAAGGTTTATTCGGTCTCTCATTGCGACAAAAAAACATGCTCTCATTCATTCATTATCCTTTTCCTATTCACATTAACGAGAAAGATTGCCGCCATGACACACCACATACAAAGTTAAAACACCTTCTACCTTGATTTATCTCAAGAGCATAAATTGTCACTTGGAGAGAGTTAAAACAGAAGATTAAACTGTCTCCAGTACTAGTATACCGTGTTACAAGTGGTTGTATTTTTGCCCCAAAAATTACGTGCTTGCACACAATGACTTGTGCCTAGCATGCACAGTTAAATGCGCGCCCTTGCACGGACAAAGGAAGAGAGAAGTTGAAACAAAAGTTAGAACAGAGTTAAAACGGTTTTCAGAATACTGATTTGGTACAACAGACTTTAATAAAATAGAGTTAAAACAGCCTCAGAATACCACCCCTGACCCATATATGAAAATATTGAGCACCTACATGTAATAACAGCATCACAATTCATAGACTCTTAAATTTCAAGAGAAAGACACAAGTTGGAAAGCTGTACTCCAGAAGCAGGCACTTAATTGTTTATATGTTCCCTTTTATTAGATGCATGATGTTGACTGTAGCAAATTGTCATGGGGGGAGGGGGGTGGGGTGAGGTCTAAAAAATTATAAAGGGGAAAAGAAATTGTAAAAGCAGATGCCTCTGGAAATTGTGCTGAGATAGTTGTTATATTGGGTAGTTGCCTTAGATGATAGTATACAAATAGCGAATAGACACGAGTGCGATGGTACGAGATTTCGCATGCGGTGAAAGAGCGACCTATTCAATGAGGAAAAGCCAAGTTGAATAGAAGTTACGTCGCGATCTTTCACCGAATGCGAAATTTCGAACATTGCACGAATTAGAATATTCGCTATTTGTATTGTACAACGCCTCAGAAGTCTGAGAAATTGATGAAAATCAGGAAAACACAGTCACATTTTGGTTAAGAAATTAAGGTTTATAAAGCAGGGAAAGAAGTTCCGACTGCAAAATGCAGCTGGTGCCGGCATATATAGTCTGTGCGTGTGCGCGTATCTGTAGCAGTGCGCAAACGTGTTGCTGGCATAGCCTAGCCTGATCTGAGCTCAGCATGCAAAAATCAATACGCGTATAGGGTCTACAACGCAAGCTACTTGTGACATCACAAAAGAAATAAAAGAAGTAATTTGTGGGAATCTACTGTGACGTCACGCTAACCGTGTAATGGTACATTTTGGATGGTATATGAGTGCAATGGTATGAATATCGCGCGTTCAGCTCCCATAGACTTGCGTACAACAAGCTGAGTAGGCTTTGTACAATTGTATAGGATGGATAGTCCAGGGATCTATAGCACATATATATGACTGTTTGTACATTTGATGTAACACCTTAAAACTTCATTTTTGTGTTTTTTTTTGTAGCTGTTGGAGGTAAAACAAAGAGACAGCCATGGGATTTGAAAGGCAGGTTAGCAGATATGGAAGCTGTTATGGAAAGCAGGACAGTAGCAAACCAGGTACCATTATAATCAGTGGTAAAATAAATCCCAAATGAAAGTCACGGGTCCATCATTTCCTCATGTTTTCATCTATCCTGGTAAATGAATTCAAACATAGAGCTGCTGCCGTACCTAGTATTTTCTACATTTTTTCATTCCTTTCTCTGTCCTTACGCTGTGTTTACACTGAGCCATGATGAGACATGGTCATGCACCTGTCTGATAACATAAGACATTGAATCATCTTTTATTATGTTCTTTGATGGTCCATGATCTCCATGACTTAAGAGAATTGCGATGAGCGTCGTGGGGTCGAGGGGTGGAATCGTGATGATCTTGAGGGAGATTGGTGGAATCGTGATAATCGTGATGAGCGTGACAAAATTTTTGACAGTTAAGAATTTTGCCATAATTCTGATTTAAGGCCAAATCTTGAGAGAGTGTAACAGAACTTGGGAATGGTAGTGATTGCAACAACAGAACTTTACAGAGCGTAAAAGTCCTTAGTGCATCGCAGGGGTTCTTAGCAAGAAAAAGTCATAGAATAAATTATGGAGCTCAACGCTTTGTTATCTTAATGGTGGAGAGCATTTACATCGTGGCCTAGTGTAAACACAGTATAATCAAACTGTTATGTAATTTTATGTTCCTCTGTGTCTCTCAGTCAAGTCATACTTGTAGATTATTTTGATCTACGTAATGTTGTAAGCCAGTTTCAAACAGTACAGTACAATACAATACAATTAGTTCACATACATATTGTATAATGCTCTTACACATTACACATATATTATGTGTAAACTGTGAGCAAAACAGATTACTACCTGAATAATAAAATTGTATTGAATGGAATCACTACACATATTCAAATTTACCAAAAAATGTCAGGAAAGTTTAGTGCCATATCAAGAAAAGCTGAAACTTGTTTGTACCACAATCATGGCCTCTAGGCTTGAGGTTTACACTGGAATCCCTTGACCATTAGATAAGACACATGTCTGTTATTGGACTTGAATAAACTGAAATAAAAATATCTCACGTGGGGTATATTTATAGCACCTTCTATGGCTAGACTCAGCTTTTTGATGCATTTTTATTGCTAAACATAAGGGTGTATCTGGAAAAGTTTCACAACTCATTTTAGTATTGTGTGCATATCCAGAGGCAGCATCCAAATTTCCATGGAGAAAAGAATTATAATTAAATCCTGAAATGTATCTCATTTCTGGCATGCTATTTTCCCATTCCCCCTCTCTGTTTCTATTATAAATGTTTTCATTCTATCTTTCTTTTTGCATTATACTTTTATTTAATACAGGAGCCAGCCTCGACAAGCATTTTGCTTTTTCTGGCTCCTCCACTCAGTGTATACTCCTATTACGTATGTTGTTGTATAATGAGTTGCATTTTAGTGTGTTTTCTATGTCTCTTTATTGTTGTAAAATGTATATATATTTATAATGTTGTATATCAACTTTTATGAGTGGAATAAACTTGAAACTTGAAACTTGAAATCAGGTATTGTTAAACAGCATTTCAAAACCTTCATAACTGTTTTTCTAAGCACTGAGCGTGGTTTTAGAATTGAGCCATAAAATGATCTTTAGATTTATTCTTTGATTTTGCTGATGAGTCCTGTGCCAAATCTTTATCTTTTACAGAATCTGGAAGGAAGAATTAGTGCAAACAATGACAGGATCGCTTACCTAGAGAGCTTGAATCAGCAACTTCAAGGGACTGTCCAAATTAAGGAAACTTTGTCTAACCAAGCTGAAGAAACAATTCGCTCTCTAGAAAAGAAACTCAGGTATTATATATTATTATCTACTTTTTGAGATTTCAGTTCATCTCTTGCAATATTCTGCTGAAATGTTGAGGTGGCTAGTTTAGATACAGAGTTTATGTTTGATGAGGTAGGCATGAAACTACTTTTTGGTATCTCCTTCAAAATGGTATATTTTGGATATTTGTAGGTTGTAATCTTTCTTTTATTATTGAAGGAATGCTGAAGATGAGCATGCTATAGTAGAACGACGTCTCAATCGAGAGAAAGAAGACCTGGAGATGACAAGGAATAATCTGAAACGACAGATTGAGACTCTGGAGGGTGATCTAACAGCTTCTCATCAGGAATGTTCAGGCTTGAAAAGTTCTATAGCTTCTATGACAGCAGCTCAGGCTGGCTATATAGCTCAACTAGATGCCACTAAGGTACACACTATATATAGATGAATAGCCTTTTATTATTCTTTAATATGTTGGTTACGGAGAATGCATTTATAAGCCTCTTTCATATTCTCCCCCCTAGCCCCTAACAAAACAAGAAACTCTGCCATGAAATAGAATTAGGCTAGTGCACTGACACGTCTGCACTTTATTACAGATAGATCAAGAAGTACCTATGTATTCTTGCACACACATGTAGTTTTGCCCCTCAACATAGCCTTATTCAGTACAAGTTCATATTTCCAAAGCAGTGATTAGGTCTGACCATGGCTTCATTCCATCATACCATTATTGACATTATGATAACATGTAATTGATTTCTTTATTCCACTATTAGCATCAGCTTGAGCAGTCTTTAGAGTCTGGTCGGGAGAAAGATTCAAAGATTACTGATCTTGAAGCAGAGGTAGCAGCACTCCAGGCTACTGTAGAGGAAAAAGAATGTCGAATCAGAGAGGATGAAACAATGAGAAGAAAACTACACAATACTATCCAAGAATTAAAGGTTAATTGAAATGTAAAGGGAAAGATCACTTCTACTAATAATGCACTGAAATAAAATCTGATGCTTCTTTATTTTGTTCAACACATGTCCCCATTATTGAAAACAGTATTGCTGAAATATATTCCAAAATTCAGATGAAGATGAATTAAGTTTGAGTAGATGGGTAAGAACTTTCGTAGCTGGGTTGAAACAACTTCAAAGGGATGTCCACCCAATTTCATTCTATTCGATTGAACTAAAAAAATGAACACCTACATGTTTGTAGGGAATGAATACTTTTTAATAAAATATTATTTGCCTTTGGTCCGAATAGAAATAAATGTGTCTTTGCACCAGTAATTGGGGAAGTGAGGGAGGTCAGGACCAAGGAAATTTTAGAAGTTAAAGTATGCTTTGATATTAATTGTTCATGGTGATTGATGAGTAAAATGTCACCTTATGGTAGCCCAAGGAAGGGTGTTGGACAAAAGTACATGTACTTATGGAGTCTGAATATGAAACTCTGGCATATTTATTATTCTTGTCGGTATCCATGTCGGAGAATTTTCCATAGGTGGTATTTTGAAATGAATTTCCTCCAAGCATGGTGTTATGAACTGCAAGAAACTTGTATACATCTTGGTATGTAATTATGTTACTGTTTTACTTCTTACTATGTAGGGTAACATTCGTGTATTCTGCAGAGTACGACCTCTTCTTGGATCTGAACAGATCGGTGGTGATGAGATCTCTCATATAGGCTTTCCTGATGTCGATGGGAAATCATTGATATTAGATAAGCTGAGTGATATCAGTCTTAATGAGAGTACTATGAGTACAAGGAATGGACGTAATGGTACATCACATTATGAGTTTCATTTTGACAGAGTGTTTGAACCAGACTCAAAACAATCAGATGTCTTTGATGAAATCTCTCAGCTTGTGCAGGTAAACTTAATGCAAATTTACAGTGGTTGTGTACAGAAAAGTCTTAGTCACACACACATGACGTTTTAAAAATAGGATAATACACTACCAAGTGCAATTGAAAAAACTGCATGGGAATATTGAAGATCTGTTACTTGTTAGTGTAAATGAATAAACTGCATTGGAAAAATAAAGAATTGTTAGTTGTTAGTGTAAATGAAAACAATGTATGGAAATAATAAAGAATTGTTACTTGTTAGTGTAAATGAAAACAATGTATGGAAATAATAGAGAATTGTTACTTGTTAGTGTAAATGAAAACAATGTATGGAAATAATAGAGAATTGTTACTTGTTAGTGTAAATGAAAACAATGTATGGAAATAATAGAGAATTGTTACTTGTTAGTGTAAATGAAAACAATGTATGGAAATAATAGAGAATTGTTACTTGTTAGTGTAAATAATCAGCAGATGGGGAGAGTGAAACTGTAGCTAATGCCCTAAGCTTACTCCTATATTTGTGTGCTACAAGATATAGAAACATGAAATTCACCACTCAAAGCAAATCATCTTTTTTTTTGCACCATACATGTATATGATTATGTGACATGCCGAATGTGGCTGTTAGTAGGAGCGTGTAGAGATTGTTTGTCGCTATGAGTGTATTGAAAATGTGTTTCCGCTACAATTGTACATTTAGAACATAGGTTAGAATGTTTTATTATTAATGTAACTGTTTTTCATTTCTTTGTAATATAATTCATGCCTCTTTTGTTTAATATTTTCTAGCTGTTTGAAATTGCTTTTGTTTTGTGAAGTGCCAGAGATAGATTTTCTATTTATTATTAACATTTCCATTTTGTGTTTTGACATCAGAGTACCCTGGATGGATATAACGTGTGTATCTTTGCCTATGGACAAACAGGAAGTGGTAAAACCTATACTATGGAAGGTCCTGAAGACTTGAATGAAGATAATGTAGGAATGATTCCTAGAGCTGTACAGCAGGTATTTACTACTGCTCATGATCTACAGGATAAAGGATGGAAGGTAAGAGCAAGCAATACCTTCTTACACAACTTTATACATGTATTCAATTTATATGCATGCTTTCTTGTAATGACCAGACCCTTAACTGATTTGGTAAGAAGTAATGTACATACAATCTCTCTACTACATATTTTATTTCATTCATTTCATTTCATTTCATTTCATTTCATTTCATTTCATTTCATTTCATTTCATTTCATTTCATTTCATTTCATTTCATTTCATTTCATTTCATTTCATTTCATTTCATTTCATTTCATTTCATTTCATTTCATTTCATTTCATTTATATTGAAATAGAATACATGTCCTGAATTCTTTCATGACATGAAGATTTCAAGATTTTGCATGAAGAGCAATTTTTACAATGACTTGGGCAATACTCTTACGTGAATTGCAAAAAGTTAGTATTTTGCCAGGTGTGATTCTTCTATTTTCAAACGTTTGAAATATGACTTATTCTGTTTTTAATTATTGATAATGAGTCACATTAAAATGCGACTTATTTGCAAACCTTTCCCACACATGAAAATATCTAAATTTTCAATGCTTTGTATTAAAGTTGTGAATGCAATGATAAATGACTCTATTACAGTATACATTCCAAGCCAGCTTCTTAGAGATATACAATGAGAGTATTCGAGATCTTCTAGGAGCATCAAACTCTAAGATCAAACATGAAGTCCGCATGGTGGATTCTAAATCTAATGAGGTTGAAGTGACAAACATCAACATCATAGATGTACAATCAGAGGATCAGGTGAGTTCCTCTTAGACAAACATTCTTCTATGTGGGTTAGGATTGGGATTTAAGGTGAGTCCTGCTAACATCTCAAACAAACATTCTTCTATGTAGGTTAGGATTGGGATTTAAGGTGAGTCCTGCTAACATCTCAGACAAACATTCTTCTATGTGGGTTAGGATTGGGATTTAAGGTGAGTCCTGCTAACATCTCAGACAAACATTCTTCTATGTAGGTTAGGATTGGGATTTAAGGTGAGTCCTGCTAACATCTCAAACAAACATTCTTCTATGTGGGTTAGGATTGGGATTTAAGGTGAGTCCTGCTAACATCTCAAACAAACATTCTTCTATGTGGGTTAGGATTGGGATTTAAGGTGAGTCCTGCTAACATCTCAAACAAACATTCTTCTATGTGGGTTAGGATTGGGATTTAAGGTGAGTCCTGCTAACATCTCAAACAAACATTCTTCTATGTGGGTTAGGATTGGGATTTAAGGTGAGTCCTGCTAACATCTCAGACAAACATTCTTCTATGTGGGTTAGGATTGGGATTTAAGGTGAGTCCTGCTAACATCTCAAACAAACATTCTTCTATGTAGGTTAGGATTGGGATCTAAGGTAAGTCCTGCTAACATCTCAGACAAACATTCTTCTATGTGGGTTAGGATTGGGATTTAAGGTGAGTCCTGCTAACATCTCAGACAAACATTCTTTTTCTATGTGGGGTAGGATTGGGATTTAAGCTAGGTTTGGTGTACAGGTTAGGTATAATGTTTGGTCTTGTGTTGAAGTTTAGAATTCTTGGTGTAGAAATTGATAAAGGAGCAATGTTCACCAGAGAGTGTGTTGTGCAAGTTACTGGAATATGGAGTGGGCTTCACTGTCAATAGGTTATGCCACTCGTGTCTGAGTAGGCCCTTCTGAAATCAGATCGGGGGGTTCACAAAGCTGTGCACAAAGGTTTGCATGACTTTAAGAATGACTTGAATATGGAAAGCCAAATGGGATTCTCAGTCATATTTATCTCATAAGGTAAAGTTGAAAAATCTTTGTAGATTAACATTATAATTAACACATTTTTTTTATGTGAAGTATAATTATTTGCCACCAATTTGATTAAGATTATGGGGAACACAGTCGCACTTTGTCAAAACAAGAGAAAAAACTTTGGACATTTCATTTGGCTGTTCAAAGCTAAGTCGTTCTTAAAGTATGGGTAACTTTAAGCATCGCTTTGTGACCCCCCCCCCCCAGTTTATTTCCTCTCCTTGCATCTGTAATACAGGTGAACAAACTCCTAGGCAAAGCATCTCAAAACCGTGCTGTAGCTGCCACCAATTGTAATGAGAGGTCTTCAAGAAGCCATAGTGTGTTCAGACTAAAACTAACTGGTGTGAACGAACTCACTGGAGAAAACTGCCAAGGTGAGTGTACAGTCATCCAATTAAAGGCATGCTTATTCATCCCATTTATACTACCTGTATTTCTCAGCTTTATTCTCCTTTTTAGGTAAATGATTTAAGTATTGACCTTGATATTCACTTGTTACCCAAGAAGGTTACCATACATGTGTAAATAAGCTACACACATACACAGCCTCTCTTGTGAGACTTTGAGCATTAAAGACATTGGTTAACATTGTTATGATTTAAAAAAATCTTGTTTTGTTACTTGAAAATGGGATAAGCATAAGGGTAATAGTGTGAAAATACCAGTCTGAATGTTTCAAAGTATAATATCCACAGAAGTATTTTTAAATATAAAAAATGTGAACCAATGTTTGAAAAATATAAGAGGGTCGGTTGCACAGAATAGACATAAGGAGTGTGCATGCGCGTATGACTCGCCTTACCGTACTGTGTGTATTGGTGTATCACGCGGCGGGAGGCACATAACGGCATTTTCAAATTCAAGCAAAGTGGTCCTCTTAGTGATTGTCTCGTGAGACGAAGGATAATAAAATCGCCGTTTGCGTCTAACTTACACGTTTTCATTCCAAATTATGGTTGATTTCAGGGTTTTTGAGTACAAATACAAGTACTCATACACATGTTTCATCTTAGTTTGAGAATTTTTTAAATCAGCTACTCACAAAGTTAGCCAATGCCTTTAACCCTCAATAGCCTTTTTTGCGATAATTTTTAACGCAAGAAGATCTCACGCTGAAATTTCATTACTTCATATTTTAAGACAATATTTGCGAAAATTAGGGGTACGGTTGCAGAGATATAGCCCATTTTCATGACCAACGTAAAAAAAAATGGCGGTTTCCAGTGATTTTGTGTGTACAATGTATGGGTTTTACAAGAAGTGTTGTCAGAAGAATGTTTTTTTTTTTTCTGTTTTTCCTCAGAAAACATCCCTTTTGGCTATCAACAACTATTCTAGATAACAAAACGAAAAACAGATTTAAAAACAAAAAAATACGTAAAGAGTTCAGAAAGTTCAGAATTTCAAGAAAAATTAGCATATTTGCATAATTAATAACAATTATGAATACAAAATTTCATTACATTTGACTAAGCTATCTTTGAGATTACATGACAAGCTACAAACATGCCAAATTTGATTACATTTTCTCCATAAATGGGGGTTAAACTGAAAAAAAAAAGAAGAGAATTCCTTGAATTTTTTAGAAAATAATTTGCATGATTAATTAGACAAATTAAGAATAACAATAGATATCATAAATTTGACTATGCATTCTTGTAAAATGCATGATGGGCCACTGACACGCCAAGTTGGGCCATGATCTTAGTGAGTTCCCCCCCCCCCCCCCCCACGGCTATGCAGTTTCAAAATAGCCTGGTCAAGCTACCAAAGTGGAGCAAGACTAAGATTTATAAGCTATCATTAGCGCCGTCTGTCTGTCCATGATGCTTATTAAACTTGAATAACTTTGCAACCATTTGCCCGTTTGTCACTAAACTTAGGTGGTATCTATGCTCTATAGGGACCTCAATGTGATTTGGGGGTCAAAGGTCATGTATGTAGGTAAAGGTCAAATGAGGTCAAATGTTCACATTTTCTGCTGGGGTTAGCAACTTTTGAACCACTAGCCCATTTGTAACCAAACTTGGATGGTAGATGCTCTTTAGGAACCTGAATTTAATTTTGGGGTCAAGTATGCAGATCAAAGGTCAAATGAGATCATGTTTTAGAATTTATCTGCAAGTTTCTACTGAGGTTAGTAACTTTTGAACCACTAGCCGTTTGTAACCAAACTTGGTTGGTAGATGGCTTTATTAGGGACGTCAATGTTATTTGGGTTCGAAGGTCATGTATATGTACTTTGTGTAGGTCAGATGTCAAATGAGCTCAAATGTTACAATTTACCCGCAAGAATGATTGCACATGAACGTGGCTAGATGCATTATGGCTATTACCTTATGTTTATTATCTCACAGCTTCACTTGTAAGACCTTGAGCATTAAGGTGTTGTATTTATTTTCTCACAGCTTCTCTTGTGAGACTTTCAACATAAGGTGTTGTACATGTAGTTCAGGATAGATCATATGAGAGGAAGGGGAAAATGATTATTTCAGTATATTGAAATAATTATTTTCCCCTTTCTCTGGTATTATAATTTTCGTTTACGAAACACTAAAATTGTTGCATTCATTTCTTTTGCCTTGTGAATGCTTGATACCCTTACTTTGTGCATTCATTATACCCTATGAATACAGGCACACTTAATCTAGTTGACTTGGCAGGGAGTGAACGTCTATCATCATCAGGCTCTACTGGTGATCGTCTCAAAGAAACACAAAATATCAACAAGAGTCTGAGCAACCTGGGCAAAGTGATTCTGGCATTGGCTAATAAAGACTCTCATATTCCTTATAGAAACAGTAAACTTACTCATCTACTTCAAAATTCCCTCGGTGGCAATTCAAAGACGTAAGTTTACCATAAAGCAATCATCATTTCATTTGTTAATTCAGATGTGTATGCATGTTTTTATGTAAATGGTATTTTTTTCTCTTATTGTTTGTAGCAGAGTAAGGTAGTACCATTGGATGTGAACAGAACATGTTTTGATTAAGCATGTGATTACTGGCTAACACAGTGGGTTGAGTGAAGCTTGGCTCATGCTGGGCCATCAATATTGAATACTCTCCCACAAGTGATAAGATATATAGCAGTTCTGTTGAAGTGTTCAAAATAAACTTCAATAGTGTATCTGTTCAATAATTTGGCCTATAATTGATCTCCATTACCTTCCATGTCCTACTCTCCTATTTGCATCATCGGCTATTTGTTATGTGATGTGTGATTCCATCTTTCCCACAAGTTGCACCTACAGAATATGTGTATGAAGTGAATTTGGCACCTTACAAATCTTACATGTATAGTATTATTAGATTAATCATTATTCGCATAAATTATAAAATTTACTGAAAAAATACAAATTAGAAATGTTTGTGTATTTTTAATGTTTAAGGCCCCTAGTCTTCTCTTCCTCCAAAATAGCCCAGTCTTTTTAGGGTTAACTATAGTACATGTAACCAAGAAGTATGCCTCAAAAAAGAATGTTGTCAACAATTAGCTATATATTTATGAGATCCAAATTATGGCCCCTAGTCTTCTCTTCCTCCAAAATAGCCCAGTCTTTTTAGGGTTAACTATAGTACATGTAACCAAGAAGTATGCCTCAAAAAAGAATGTTGTCAACAATTAGCTATATATTTATGAGATCCAAATTATGTATTCAGAGGTTTAATGACAAAAAAAAAAAAACCCCCAAAAAACAATACCAGACTATGGAATTAGCCAGCTGTTGTTTGGGTGTAAAATGTTTGAGGTCATTGTGAAAGTTAATTGAATGAAATTACTAGCTGTAAAAATTGAAATAGTGATCCTTAAGAGTTTCTTTTTGATTGGCAGCCTAGGGATGCATTGCTCACAGTTTATTTTCAAATCCATATAAAATAGATGTAGAAATACATTGGATATAAATGTGTTATAGTCAAAATAAAGATAATGGAGTTTGATTTCTGTTTGACATTTACCTGTCTTTTCTAAGCTCTGCTCTGTTAATACCAGTGGCCAGCTTTGTTTTCTTTTCTTGCAGGCTAATGTTTGTCAACATATCACCAAAGGAAGAAAACTTCCAAGAAACACTTTGCTCACTCAGATTCGCTACCAAGGTAAGTGATCTATACACGTTCTTTAACCCTAAAACCATTGGGCTTTTTAGGGTGTCTTAAACCAAGGCGAAAATTTGCTTAACCCTAAAAATGCTGGGGGCGGAATCCCTCCCCCCACCACGATGTTTCAAGCGATATGTCTGCATCGCGCAAAGCAGTTGATGGGGCATTTCATGACTTTTTTCTTTCAAATCTAAAACATCATTTGAGACCAGATTCGCAACGTCTGGGCAGCGGTTCTGAAGTTACGCAACATTTTGTACTTGCACGTCAGACCAAAATTGCTCAGAAACGTGATTTCATGTACATTTTCAATACAAATTGTGTTTTCAGTTGAAATTCACAAATATATGATTATTTTTACTTTCAGTGCACTAATTAGAATTAATTGATTTTATGCTTTTTGTAATAAAAAAGTGGCCCTTACAAATTACATTAACAAAAACAAAAAGAAAAGTTAAAAAAATCCCCAAAGAAATACATAAGAAATTTCATATACAAAAATCAATTTTGATATAATTTTTTTTTTCAAGTACATTTACTAAGAATACAACAAAGAGTGCTTAGACCAAAATTAGTAGGTTTGTTGCTTTGTTTAATGATTCAGAGCAAAATTCTGATTTCACACATAAATTAGCATAATTAGCTGAAATTAGCTTTAGTGTAATTAGCTATGCAGTTTTGTGGATAACATTGTGGGTGATGTGTGTGCCAAATTTTGGCATGATTGTGTCGTCGACTGCCGTGATACACACATTTGTATGTTTGCATAGGCGTGAAGGTTACGACCATGTGCTTGCTTTGCAGACTAGCCATGTTATTTACGAGATCAAGCGCTGATGTGAAGCTTGGTACATAGGGCGTACTACTCAGCCATTGGCAGAGTGTAAGTGCTCTTCTCCATTTGGCACTACAAAGCAAGCGCATGGTCATAATCTTTGCACCTGTATAAACAAACAAATGTGGGTACCATGGCAGACAGCCCTAATTCGGCGATTGCTTTCATTTACTGAACAACCCAGATTGCATGGAGCAATACTGTTAATTTTGGTTCATTGATTGAACAGCCCAGATTGCATGGAACAATACTGTTCATCTCGGTTCAAAGTACTCAGCCGAGTGAGTAGCTTCACACGTCTGCGCATGTTTTTTTTTCAGACTGCGCACCGGTTCAAAGTACTCAGCCGAGTGAGTAGCTTCACACATCTGCGCATGTAGTTCTCAAAATTTCAGTGGAAAGAGTCACAAAAGTGGGGGCGGCAGCATTCTCCATTACGTAATTATCACACAAAACGTTGAGGGGGGGGGGGCTTTAAAAGCCCCCATACCACCAATGGTTTTAGGTTAATATTTTAAGAAAATTTGAGAATTTCTGCTTAGTTTACCAGCAAGAAACATCAAAGAGTATTTAGGTTTTGATATTTTATTTTGTTGATTGTGCATTGATCAATATGTATTGATTCCATAGAAACAAAATACTGATTCTTTTAAAGAAATATGGAAATGTTCCAATGAAAGTTGGGAGGCATGATAAGAATGCATACCATTGCTTTGTCAAATCTAGTTAACTGTACAATGAAAGGAATTATATTTGAATATGTATATTGGATGTATAATTCTATCTTCTTTTGTTTTATACTTCTTTCTCACCCTTTTCTTTGCTCTCTCTGTCTTTTCTTTCTGTATATCTTATACAGGTTAACCAGTGTAACATTGGGACTGCCCAAAAGAAGATGAAATAACTTCCTACGCAGTGTGAAGGAGAAGCTACATATCAAACCAGTGTTATATGGCTTGTATGGTCATTAAGCCTATCTTCAATGTCATGCTAGATGACATAGTTAAAGAAATGAGGTGTCCACAAAATGAAATGCCATAACCATAATGCAAACTGTTTTCAATGTCATTACCAAATGGGTTTTTTCAATTGAAGAGTGACTCTGTAGTCTTTTGTCTTGTGACAAAAATTCATAAAAAGTAATAAATGTAGCTTAAGTTATTATAAAGCAAATAATAGCATTAAACTCTGCCAGGCCAAAAATGTCACTGAATGCCAGAGTCAACTTTCATCAATACACTGCTACAGTTAATCTTCCACAGGTCAAATCTGTTGGGACTGAAGAAATTATTTGACTTTATGCAAATTTTTATTGACTTATGAAGCAGAAGTAATTTTTTTCTTTGTTTATGTTTTCTGTTGTACTTTTGATATGACTTTAATCTTTGTCCTAATAGCAGTAAACTGAAGCAAAACTTTTCTCATAGAAAGACAACTTTGGTCATGCTCCCCAATTAATTCAAATGCTCTGTGAACATGTACCATATATGTATTGATAAACTATTAGTCTTACTCCATAGAGTTTGTGTTTATAGCTGGTCCTAACCATGCATTCATGTGACATGCCCAATGTGGATGTGAATATAGTTGGCATTGTGAGTGCATTGAAAACGTCTTCATTACGAGTATAAATCTAGGATGTAAATTTTGATTTTGACTTTATGAAATTAACACATATTTTCCTGATAGGATGTAAATATTCTGTTTGACTGGACTTGAGAATTTTACTTACTGGGGATAGCCACATATCTTTCAGTAGGAATTACACACATGAAATATCTGCACTTTTTTGTTGCTTCAACATATCGGTGGGTTGTTAAAACCTTGTATCTCAAAATTTTGAGGACAGCTCAGAAAAAGCTGTATTTTCAAATTATTGCAATGGTGGCAACCTCATATTGTCTGAAAACAGTCTCCTAATTCCTGTAGAGAACTCTTTCCAGGCAAAAGAAGGTTGCTACTTATGTCATAACTCTAAAATAGAGCTTTTTCTGAGCTGTCCTCAAAATTTTTTAATTTTGAGATACAAGGTTTTAAAAACCCACTGACGATATGCAAAATTCGACTTGAGCGACATTGATTGCGTGAGGTTGACTATCTGTTAATTAAAGCATAACACTGCATTTCATTTATCATCTAATTTGTATTGATATGTATCTGCTGTTGTGTTTTTGGACATTGATGCTTGGCAGTAGATATTGCTGCATGTATTTGTACGTAAAGTGATATAATGTAGAAATATGTATTTATAGTCAGAGGGGACATTTTGAAGTGCCTTTTTTTATTTGAAGTTTTAGGGATTTTCTTTTCTTTGATTGTTTAAAAATAAAAAAAAAATGTCATTTGCCTGTAAATATGATGAAGTAAAATGATTTTGCATGCTGAAGGGGAGTTTGGAGGTTTTAAAAAAAAAAAAAATTTTTACTTTTATAACCAGCAAATGATAATCCAACATGTAAATAAGATGTAGTTTTATATGTATCTATAGGTAGCCAGTTATTACAGTGGTATATAGATGAACACATCGCTGTAGATAAAGACACAGACATAGGATGTGGCCAACTTGAACCTTGTCACAATGGCATCTCTTTGTATTTCTTAACTGTAACCATTCATATTATGGAATGTGCAGGTATGCTCACTATGTTGTAATTTTTATGTAAAAGAGAATTTTCAAACTGTAAAAAAAATACATCTAGCTCAATTTGCTATTCCAAATCTGTGTACATCATGTTTATAAAATATTTGACTGGGAAAGAGCTTGTGTAACAAATAAGTGATGGCATCTGTTATGAAATCAAATGTACATTATTCATTTAATTGTGGCTAAGTAAGGACATTTGATGAATTATTTGTAAATGAATCTAAGCCATTTAAGATTGCACTTTAACTACAATCCTTGATAATCGCAAATGCCAAATGAGTAACACTGGTAATTATATAGTATTAAATGGCATTGAATGAGATACCAACTTCTACTGCCCTATCTGAATCCAATACAGTGGAAACTCAGTATAAAGAGATCTGATATAACAATATTCCTGATATAACAAGGTAATATTCTGGCCCCTGCTCTTTATATTTTATTGTTTTTTAACCCTAATATAACAAGATTCCTGCTATATCAAGGTAATTTTGATGGTCCTAAGAACCTCGTTATACTGACTTACTGAGTTTCCACTGTATTGCCCAATCAGAAGGTTGGTATCGTATCTCATTCAGTGCCAGTCAGTAACCCTTGCCTAGTCAGAAGGTTGGTATCGTATCTCATTCAGTGCCAGTCAGTAACCCTTGCCCAATCAGAAGGTTGGTATCGTATCTCATTCAGTGCCAGTCAGTAACCCTTGCCCAATCAGAAGGTTGGTATCGTATCTCATTCAGTGCCAGTCAGTTACCCTACAGGAATGTACTAGTATTGTAAAATTTAATGTAAAGATCCTCTCTCCAACCACATTCAGTTTACATACATTTGATAACACAAGTTTAATTTACCCTTTTACGAAGTCATCTGATTAAAATCCAGATTTCAAATTTTGAACTCCATTTGAAAAGTTAAGAAAAATACATACATAATGTTATTAAAAATGATGACTCCAACTCCAAAGTTCCAAAATAGTTTTGCTTTGCTTCTCAAATCAGTTCAAACCAGATTTTGTGAATATTGACTGCGGCTTGATTTACATAAAGTCAGTTGGAAAACCCAAAAGAGAAAGAATGTAGTAAAGTATAATATAGACAAATGCAAAATCAGGGAACACAAAATATGGAAAATCATTGGCAGAGAAAACCTCCTCATATAGATAATAACTGCACATTTCCTGTGTAACTTCACCCGTTTTTGACAGTGAAAAATATAGGTCTTTATTTCTGCATAAGATGATACAGCGTGGCCCAGAAAGCATGCAATACCTGAGATTTTCAATTGTATCATCATTATTTTCTTAATTCATCAGGTTGAAAATTCTTTTCTGAGTAAAAATGACACCAGGACCATCAATTTTGTGTAATGCGTTTTGATTCTACGGCTATTTTGTGAGGCAGTATCAGGCATTTCAATATCTATTTTTTATATATGTTATTGTTTTATTTTATTTCCAGGAACAGGGGAAAAAAAACAAAAACACCCAGGTAATAGGAAAATGAGAATCATCGAAGCAACAGCTTTGAAAATTGTATATGATAGCTTTGAAAACAGAGACAATATGAATGAAACTGATTCTCTATTACATTCATATCGTCTTTGTTTTCTTTCAAACTTATGACATGGTGTCAATGATCTTGCTAAACTGCTTTACAGTGTTGCATTTTTCTGGACAACCGAGTTATTGGTTGATGGCCTTCTGTATAGAAACAAATTAGAGCATGTTTTGATGATTATTATCAAAACTCCTTTCACTGTCTTCACAATGGCTTGGGGTTGATGTCATAGCAAACACAAGTTTTGTGAAAACAGCCCCCCTTTTAAACCAGATTCAAGATACATGAAGTCAAGGATTACTGTGCTATATAATTAATGCACCTGTATGTTCCCGTTCTAGAACTTCATGTCTTCACTGTGACCTGCCCTTTTGAGAGAATAAAGATTGTGAAATATGTAAATAATGATTTATGTTGTGATGTGAGACTCTTTCTGTGTATTGTCAGGAGTTTACTGAGATAAATGGGGGCCAAGCCATGGAGTGCCTTAAAAGTAAGAAGTAGTTTGAGTTTAATTCTCTGGTGTACTGGAAGCCAGTGCAGATCTTGAAGTAATGGACTTACATGAGAGAATTTGGGGGAATTAAAGATAAGTTTGGCACATGCATTTTGTACACGATGCAATTTACATATCGGAGATTCTGGTAATGCACATATCATCTATGGATCAAATTTTTTTTAAAATGCAGTCTCAACTAATAGCTGGACTCCTTGAGCCAAATCTTGAGTATAAAATATAAGTGGCCGTGATGTACATAAAGTCTTTGATTTTGGTGATTCTACAATAAAATAATACTTAATTTTTGTTCTTGAGGTGTGGAAGCAGTAATAATGGCAGAATTCTATTCTATTCTTTGTGAAATCAAAAAAAAAAAAGAAAAAAGAAAAAAGAAGTGTATTCCACATCCCAAAATACCAAAAAATTCCAAAATTATAAATGCCTTTATTTTTCCCCTTCTCTATCCTCTTGGCTGATTTTATATAACATAATGGGGAAGGGTGATGCTTGGCTGTGTGTATACAGTGCCAACTATATTGGAAATGACAGGGGGGGGGGGGATGCAATAATTTAACACAAAAAAGGAAAGGTGGGGTCTGTAAGAATTCAGAAAAGGGAAGGGGCTTGAAATATTGTGAAAAAGGAGGCAGTGGTGTAGCTAGGATTTCATTTTAGGGGGGGGGGGCGGTAGTGAGCACTTGAGTTTCCCCCTCCGGCACGAAGCAGCTCAGACGTTCCTTTGTCATTGTTCCTTGTCTGGTCCTGCTCTTCTTACCTTTTTCTTTTCTCGCTCATGCTTTTTTTTTTCTTCCTTTTTCTTTCTTTTTTCTTTTTTTTGGTGGCATTTTTTTTTTTTTTTTTTTTTTTTTTGGGGGGGGGGGGGGGGGGTGACCACCCCGATCGCCCCCCCCACCGGCTACGCGCCTGAAAGGAGGGGTGGTTATATTCATCAAGAGAGAAGCAGCTAATGCAGTGAAATGATCATTGCTGTATATCACTAATCATTTTTAGTTAAAGGTTATGTACAGTTTTGGTAGGGCTCGGCCTCAAAAATCATTTGTCAGATTTTTCCTTTTCAGGTGCAAGATAATTAATATGCTGTGAAGTTTTTCCCTCGGTCAGTTAATAACAAATGAAAGTCAAAAATTATTTCTGATCTTTGCTTCTGATCTTTGCTTCTGATCTTGTGTTAGCGGCATCAAATCACAGTGCCCCACTTTAGCAAGTACCCTTAGCCCCAAAGTGTCCCTTTTTATTGTAATTTTTGAAAAATGACCCTTTCTTTCTGATGTTGAAAAAATATAGCTGGAACATTGGAGCGAGTTGAAAGTGAAATGAGACATTTTATATGAAGGGGGGGGGGGGGGGGCAAATTTGAGTCCCTTTGACTCTTACATCATAGTAATAAGGGTACCTGTAAATAGACATAAAGCCATTCTTTCAAATAAGATTGGGCTCTTATCAAAGGTGAAAAAAGGCACTGGTCAGAACAGGAAAACAACATTTTGTTTGAAAAGTTGAATTGCTTGTTTCTTGTATATTTAGTGCCCCTAATGGGGCACTAAATATACAAGAAACAAGCAATTCAACCGTGCATGGTTGAAACTCATGCCTCCGCTTTCAACACAATGTTCAATTTATACACATTTCATCAAGAGCTACATATTACTTATAGTTACCATTACCTCTTCTACTCATTTCACTCATCTTTGACTAGAATCTCGGCCATATATGCCAAGGTAACATGGAAACCCATTTTTGGCAAATAATTTCAAATACTTTTCTGACCCCATGAATTTTGACCTACATACCCCAAAATATATTCAGATCATCTTCCTATGGTGATGCATACTAGTAGCTAGATTGAAGTTCATACATCTAATGGTTCTTGAGATACCATGTAACAAGGCAAACAGCTGAAATTTCATATACATTGGAAACTCAGTATAATGAGGTCCTTGGGACCACCAAAATTACCTTGTTATAGCAGGAATCTTGTTATATCAGGGTTAAAAGATCAGATCTCTTTATACCGAGTTTCCACTGTACTGTATTGACCTCTGTGACCTTGACCTTTGATCTACACATCCCAAAATCTAATCAGATTGTCTACCTATGGTGATACATACTAGGACCAAATGTGAAAGTCATACCCCAAACGGTTCATAAGATATCGTGTTAATGAAAAAGCAGGACGGACAGATGGACAGACAACCCCAAAACATAATGCATCCGGCACCACCTTTGGTTGACGGAGGCATAAAAAGTGGCATATCACATTTGGAAAATGGCACATCTTTGGGGGAAAGGACATTTTTTAGAGAGGAAAAGGGGAGTTTATCAGAATTAGATATTAAAGGGCTCTTATCAGAAAGGGGGGGGGGGATAAGGTACTAAATAGAGCACTTATCAGAAACAGACAATGGCAGCTATCAGGGGATTGAATTTATAGAAAGGGGGGGGGGTCAGTTATCAGATTTTTTTTCTGCAAAGAAACATCTTTATTAAGTTCTGTCTTTGACTTTACAGTATACAAATTTATAACAAAACATATACATATTCATAAACACAAAACAATAGAATCAACAAAATATGATCATTCTGATAATATAGGGCATAATAGTAAACTATTACTGCAAAATCATATATTTCCATCTGTTATCAAATGATATGAAGTCGTTTATTCTTAACATAGTTATCAGATTTGAAAGGGAGAAATTATTGTACGTCATAAAAGGCACTGTAAGGAGAGAAAAGGGGCACTTCAGACATGAAAATGACACATATTAGAAAGAAAAATGGGCACCGTTAGTAATTTAGTGTAAAAAGGGACATTAATGAAAATAAAGTGGCACTTTTTGCATACCGGTACTTGAAAAAGTGGGGCACTTTGCCCCCCCCCCCCTCCCGGGAAGTGCCCGTGTGTGTATTATTTCAGTTTATTCTCCATATTTTTCAAATTCTCTTTATTTTGAAAAACCAAAAAAACATTAAATAAAAAAGATAATTATGTGTAAAGAAAACAGCTATGATTATGAAATTGTGTGTAGCTACTGTTCCCTCTCCAATATACCCTCCCTCTTCTCTTTGCTTTTCTTGATAATTTTAAAGCCCCCCCCCCTCCTTTTTTTTTTCTTCTGAAATTTCAAGCCACTTCCCTTTAAACAAAAATTCAGAGAACCCTAGTTTCTTATTTGTTGTTATCAGTTTACCTATGCAATGCTGCTGTTATTACATCAATCTCTGTACTAAATCAGCTTCTGTTTGCACTCAAGAATCCCCTTCAAAAAATCACAATGAAACAATAAATGTTTATGCTGAATATTCAATTTATTTATATATACTTTTCTTTCACTGTACAAATTCTTAGAATCATACATATAAATCTTCTGAATGAAATGTTATGACATGATTGATGTGAGGAGGTACATGTCAGAATTACCTTGAGCTTTGAAAAGATATTAAACCTGGTATGACATCACTACGCCACCATGAACTTCTACTGCTCATATTGAAGCTCTATGTATGTAACCCAACATATTAAAACACATGGATTTCATTCTCTATGATAAAATGTGATATTCCTTAATGGAATACCAATGGGTGTTTGCCCTCCCTTATAATCTTGAGCACAGATTCAAGTGTAAAAAGGTAGTGCTATGACCTGCATTCTAATCAACAAGTTTCGATAGACTGTGGATTATATTGATTAGGAGCAGAATACATTCATCAATTCAAATAAATATTCAAACATATGTTTACTGTCATGCTTATTGCTGCCATGCAAAGCTTCACATTTACTTCACCAATTAACATCTGCTTTGAGCTTCATTTCCCAGGGCAGTTCTACAGTTTGATGGCTAAAAAATCATATGCAACCCAACTGCTCTCTGGGCATACCAGTATGTCATGAAATTTCCATGAATATCACACACCCTCCATGATAAATATCCCATTACTTCCAATCAACCGTCTTTTAAATATATAACTGAACGCACATCTACAAGGTAATGTACATTCCCCAACTTTCCTGTACAATGTAAGATATCAAGATAGGCGTTAAGAAGGGGAGGTGCCTCCAACAAGAATGCACGCTAAATTACAGACCATACGGGTCTATACCACATTGCCCATTGCCTCATGCATTAACACACTTCACAAAATACAATGTATATTACTGCCACAAATCATATATTAGCAACTATATACACCGCTAGAACAAGGTTAAGAATACATCATATTACACAATATCACATTACATTACATGTACAATGATTGTCTAGGACAGCACAAAGAAAAAGAGAAGAGTACAGTTTTTTTGTTGTTGGATGGAATATAAAATGCAAGAAATTTATGTTAGAAAGTACATACTTTTGTGCCTTTTTGAAAATTTACAAGTACATATTTTACACTTTAAAATAAAAAATTATACACTAGTCTAAAAACCATTTTCACTTGGTAGAAATATTTTATTTCATATGCCACACACATCCTTTTGTTTCGCTGCTGTAAAGAGCAATGGCTTGTCTCCCATCCCCTCTCCCCAAACCAGACACACACCCACAAAATTATTCATCATTCTTACAGATGTTAAATTCTATTGGTTAGGATTAGCCTCCCTTGGTACAGAAAGGTTTACCGGTATACCGGTAGTTTGCTGACAGCCTGCTGACATCTAGATCACATCTTCTACTACATGTGCACCACTGTTGTACTCAAGTCATCATCATCAGAGTCTGATAGTCAGAGTCTGATAGTCAGAGTCCGATAGTCAGAGTCCGATAGTCAGAGTCCGATAGTCAGAGTCCGATAGTCAGAGTCCGATAGTCAGAGTCCGATAGTCAGAGTCCGATAGTCAGAGTCCGATAGTCAGAGTCCGATAGTCAGAGTCCGATAGTCAGAGTCCGATAGTCAGAGTCTGATAGTCAGAGTCCGATAGTCAGAGTCTGATAGTCAGAGTCCGATAGTCAGAGTCTGATAGTCAGAGTCCAAGTCCTTGGTTATCCTAGTTTGGGTCCGAGTCTGAGTCCAATAATATGTGTGCAATGCTACTACAATGCAGTACTGCTGCAGTGCTCGTCTGAGAATTGATGCACACTTGGGAGATCAGGAGTAGATGTTGACGTCCGCAGCATGTATACATGTTGGCTAGGCCACTATAGCGCATGGCCTAGCGTGATCTGGGAGGTGCTGCATCCGTGCCCTCATTTTACAGCTGAATTCATGTCATAGTAAATTTTTAGCTCGTTTATCAAAAAAACAAAGAGGAAAAAAAAAAGTATCCATGCGCAGTAACTGCATAACTGGGTATGGACTTGACCGAGTCCTTGAAAGTTTTCCGAGTCTTTCAACCTCCGATGATGCCGAGTCCGAGTCTAAGTCCGAATCCGAAATCAGACTCGAGTGCTATAACACTTGTGTGCATTACACTTCATTAATCACCTTGTCATGATAACATACTGTTACACATATTCATCTAGATGCATGTAAACTTTACAACAATAACACTTCCCCAAAATAGACCAGGGCCCCGTCGCATACAACTTAACCGTTAATGGTAATTTTGCCATTAATGTTAACTGCCATGGTAACAATGCTCAATGATCAATCAAATTCAAGGTTTCCATGGAAGCTACCAATGATGTCAAAGTTAGCATGAATGGTAAGTTTTATGCAATGGGGTGCAGTATGTAAGTCATTTTCAATATACCTGTTTATATCAAACTGATAGTGTAGGCCTACATGGTACATTTTAAATTCACAATTATAAAATATCTTTAACATATATAACTGACATAACAAACTCTGTTTTAAAGATCAATATTACAAGTTTAGTGTTTCAAAAATACTTGTCTCTTTGTCTTTACTACAGTATCAAAAATATTTTCTTGGTTTTCACTAAAAACAGAAATAATGCCAATTTTGTGAAGGAACCAGTACTATTTCACAAAAAAGTGAACTCAAGGAATGTACTTAACCATGATATACATGAATGTCTTTTGTTTTGATAGCACATTCTATGTGAACAAAGTGCACGGTTCGGGTTGGTTAGTTTCAAGTGCTTCTTAAAGTGATTACACAATATGATTAAAATCTTTTGATATATGATTGAGAATAGAGTTCTAAAAACAATAACATTCAAAATTTGATGATTTTCAATCAAAATTAATGCATTTTGGCAAATTACTTTTGATAAGTCAAGGGTTGATCTAAAAGTTTGAGTTTTGAGGTATGAAGTAGATGTGGTTACCCAGCTTCGCGCATTACAGTTGTGGCGTGCGCTAGAGTGTACATTATGTATTATACCTTGTGCGCATTTTGCTAGAATTGTGCGACAAGGTAACCACAATGACCTCATCGTGGGTACCCAATTGAAACTAGGACACGGCTGAGGGGCCAAAAATAGGCTGAAATCTTACAATATTTTGGGTTTTTCTTGACAAGACTTTTTAAAAACTTTAGGCAGATGATTTTTCAATAAAATCATGCTCTTTTAAATGAAGGAACATTGTTTCAGCATTGGGTACCCCCTTTAAAGTCTATCAATCACCTACAGCTAGGACATATGAAATAAATCCCCCCCCAAACTTTACCTTGCATTCTGGGGGTTAATGATTAAGATATTTAAAGAAAAATGTGATTCACCTTCATGTTCATTCAGAGTATATTTAAACTCGCTATATCTTTTAGCAGAAATATTTGAAACTTGTATTTTGAATAAAGTGTAGTGACAGGGAACCAACAAACTGATCAAAATGACTTTTGGTGAATGGTAACTTTTTATGGAAGGGGGGGGGGGTGGAAGGACAAATTAATTTACAACAGTTGTAAACGACATGTTCCACAGATCAAGCAAGATAACGCTTTAAACATTCAAAGTCATTAGCACAATGTTTCATTCACTACGGTGTATCAGGTCTATGTATGTCTTGTATCAATGTATATGTGGGCAGGGTTGAAGAATTACAGGAGCAGTACTGGTTCCAATTTAAAAGTTGAATCATTCCTAGTTCAAGCACCTGATACCCAAACCAAGGCACTGTTAATAAAAGAATACCCTGTTTACAAATCATGAAAACCTTCATATTTCTGGCAGATATAACAAGAATACATCTTTCCAGCTTCATGATAAACACTTCACATGTAAAAACTCTACTTACTCTACAATCACCTTTCAAAAAACATCCTTACCCTGGCAACAACACTTTCACAGATTTGTAAAAAATTCATCTTCCTTAATTCAATTCTTTCAACATTCTTTTCATTTAAAATAGTAATCCTCCATTAACTAATTGCAAATTAATATAATAATAAACTAGATGAATCTTCGACCACGCGTGGTCGAACTTTATGCCTCCGCTATTACCAGATCAGAAATGAATGGCACTTCATGTTGCTTTATTTTCATTTACACAATGACATCTTTGACCTTGACCTTTGACCTTGTGACTCCCAAATCTAATGAGAGCATTGCCCTTTCAATATGCATACATGAGCCAAGTTTGTTGAACCGTCAAATGGTTACTGAGTTATCATAAGAACGAACCATTTCTATGTATATAATGACCTCTATGACCTTTGACCTTTGACCTTGTGACCCCCAAATCTAATCAGATCATTGTCCCTTCCATGTGCATACATGAGCCAAGTTTGAAGCCAATCTGTCAAATGGTTCTTAAGTTATCGCGAGAACGAGCCATTTTTATGTGTATTATTACCTCTATGACCTTGACCTTTGACCTTAAGACTCCAAAATCTAATCAGATCATTGTCCCTCCCATATGCATACCTCAGCCAAGTTTGAGGTTGATTGGTCAAATGGTTGTTGAGTTATGGTGAAAACGAACCATTTCTAAGTACATAATTACCTCCATGACCTTTGACCTTTGACCTTGTGACCCCCAAATCTAATCAGATCATCGTCCCTTCCATGTGCATACATGAGCCAAGTTTGAAGCCAATCTGTCAAATGGTTCTTAAGTTATCGCGAGAACGAGCCATTTTTATGTGTATTATTACCTCTATGACCTTGACCTTTGACCTTGAGACTTCAAAATCTAATCAGATCATTGTCCCTCCCATATGCATACATGAGCCAAGTTTGAAGTTGATCTGTCAAACGGTTCTTAAGTTATCGCGAGAACGAAAACGGGACGGACGGACGGACGGAGGGACGGACGGACGGACGGACGGACGGACGGACGGATGGACGGACGACCCGAAAACATAATGCCTCCGGCAACCACCTACGGTTGGCGGAGGCATAAAAAAAGAGGTGAAATCTCAAATGTGTATTTCAGTATATATACATGCATGAATGAGTTACAATGGAGCATACAAATTTACAGCTGAGGACAGTAAAGCCATAATCTAGAGCAGTATGTAGCATACATGTACAGGTATTTATCATATTGTTTGTTGTATACTATGATATAAATATTTCCTGCCTTGGTATCCAATTTAACAACTATAAAACCAATGAATTCAGAATTTCCCTAGTGATGTCATATTTCACCAAGGCCATGTGCTGTGTGAAGTACGACACAAGAAAAATTCTTAATTTGGCAGTGAATATAATATTTAACTGTTATGAAATGTAAGTACATGCATTCATTTTTGTGTAAAATACATGCACTGTATTTGGGCTGTTATGCTTTGGTTCTGTAAATCATTATATTAACCCTAACCAGGCCGGGTGGGTGATTCAACCCCCCCCCCCCCCACCCCCGAGATCTCGGCCATTGATCGTGCAAACGTAAAAATTGGCACACACATTACCTGAGGTGTAATCTACCCAACTATAAAAACAAAATTGAAGTTTTCCTTTTTATCCATTTTATATTAATTAATTATGCATGTAATCATACGTTTTGCTCTAAATCAGAAAATGAAGCTCCTAGAATCCCAATTTTTGGTGTAATTTTTGGTGTAAATATTCTTTGTAGCATTCCTTACAATGTACTTGAAAAGAAAATCTGGTATCAAATTTAATTTCTTATGTTTTCTATTGTTTTTAAAATTGTATTATATATTCCTTTGTTTTTCTTTATGTTTAAAAAAAAAATCAGGACCTTGACCTTGGACATCCTAAATATTTATTCAAACATAGAAAATATTATCATGTGTATTTGTTTGGTAAATAACCTGACATACATACATGATTCATACACAACTCATCCCATACTATGTCATTTCATGTGTTATAATATAGGAAAATTCACTTTTTGGCAAGCGCACAATTGTACAATACCACGCTGCGCGAGAACCGTAGGTCTAAATTTCGTAAATTTGGTATCAAAAGATGCGTAAGACTCGGGGCTCAAAAGTCATGAAAGGCCGTAGCGAAACCTTTTATGGTTTAAAAATTACCGCGAAAAAAATCACAGGGAAGTTGATTCAACCCCCCCGGCCGTTTTAGGGTTAAGGCTGCCTTCATGTCAAATGAATGCACTTATAACAAGCAGGGTTGCTTGGAGATGTGGTGATACACAGTAAGAAAATTATCATGCCAAAAATGTAGTAATATTGCACGCTTGAGAAAATAGCAAAAATAGCATATTGATGAGTGTTAATATTTCACGCCTTTTCAGCCACAAGGCTACATGCAAGAGATTCATTGGAGCAAGTTAAAAAAACTAAGATATTGAAATTTGTATGGAAATAAACTATATTTCAGAACTAATTTCATTTCTTCCTTTGTATACTGTATTACCATGAGTTATAACAATTAATTTCAGATCATAATTAAACACAAAATATTGATATACTGAAAAGCAACACCAGTATTTTCTACTTCATATTTGATTTGACATTCAAAGATACTACTTAGAGTTAGACAAATTTCCTGAACTTTTGCATCCAAGAACAAAGCCCTGATTGGGGTCTGGGGACAGAGCCCTGATTGGGGTGTGGGGACAGTGCCCCCTGAACCCCTTGGGCCCATATTCAATAAAGTTCTAACTTTTTCAAAAGTCTAAGAATTTTTCTAAGAATTTTTCCAATTTAAGAATTTTGCATCAACCATATTCTAAAAATGTTAACTTGTTTTTCTCAGAAGATGATTACTAAGAGAAATTCTTTGATTCATTGACGTCATTAAGACTTGACAAGTGGAAGATGAGCTACAAATATGCTCAACCCTTAATGATCAATGCATTTTGTGTGTCAAATTGTAAATTATGCACAAAACATATGGGAGAATTAAAAACTAAAAAATAGGAATTCCCCAGCAGGAATGATAGAATTCTAGGCTTTACTAACACACATGTTAGCCTATAGGCCTATGGATTCCAATTAATGAAAGCCTCCTTATCTCAACCTACATGTATATCCACCGTCTACATCTAGAGATTGTCTAGTCTAGATTATCCAGTTTAATAGATCTAACAAATATCCCATGCTTACATCACACACATATTGCATCTCACTTGGTGTCTTGTGTTTCTGCAATACAAGGCATGTACAATATGTTTTTCATGAACTTTCAATTCATTTCTTTCCCCCAAACTGTATTTACTGTGATCAAAAATTCATGAATTCAGGACAAATCTTGAGAAGTGGCATCTCTGGACATGTAACCAATCAATGTAATGCCATGACAATACTTTTTTTTTAGGTTCTATCATTTCTTCCAATTTCATAGTTTTCATATTTTCAAAGTAAAGTGACTAATTGTGCACTGATACAAAACTGTGTTCATCTCATGAAAGCAATCTATGATAACATGAAAACACTATCTCTGATATAGATACACATGTAGGATATGTATTTATCATCTTAGTGTTTTCAGCAAATTTTCAATTATTTATAGCCATGGGGATCAAACCAACGTGAATACGGACATCTCAAAACTATATGCCTGTTTCCCTATTTGATTGCCCATTTTTATTTGTATCATGTAATAAATCTGAATGTCGCAGTCATATATATTTATCTACTTACGTATCAAGCTTCATATTTTCATTATGCAAATTCTCATGTCACTTTCAATCACTGATTTGCATTTCTTTGTATCTGTACAATCTGAGAAGAATATAGTTGCAGTACATAAATGAAGAACCCCCATAAACATGTTAATTAGTGAGTGTACCTAGTCTATCATTCAAAATGTAAGGAACAACATTTCAGATGTTCATAGATAACAAAGTTGACACTTACATGACAAAATAGTACAACCATATAATCTCAAATCCCCCCCCGTCAGAACAAATTCTACACCCAACAAAAGCCCTAAACGGAAGTACCATACATTGATATTCAATGGGTATCCATCGGATATCCAATGAATATTTAATAGGTCGCATACACAGGATGAACAACACTACAAGAGTTCTATTTCAACACACAATTAACATGTAGCTCAGTTTACACACACTGTATAATGTGTAGGGATCCATTCAGATTTATGGAAATGAAGCCTAAAGCTGCTTTTGTTTTTGCAATAAAGCTGAAAATATTCATGAATCGATTAGGATCACAAATCAACCAAAAAATTTCAGTGGAAAGAACTTTTCAAGGATTATCAAGATGACTACATTCCCACCTAATGAAAATATGTGCATCACATTAATCAGTAGAAATTACTGAAAAAGAACAACAAAAATGGCTAATTTGCCCCACATGAAATGAGTGTCCTTCAGTTTCACAAGCAATTCTTAAAATTTCCATGACTTTTCCTATTAATTTACTTCAAATATACTCAAAAAAAGACTGGATGATGTAATGTAATAAACAATAATTCATTTCTGTATGTAGTTGTTTCATTATGCTCTTGTTTATTTCACAAAGGTCTTCATAAAATCACTATGAAAATATTTCATAAAAATAAGAGTATCCATGTATCTTTGACAGGATAGTAAGGGGAACAAACTGATATTTCACATTATTTTATAATTACATGTATGGCAATCCATAGAATTGAGTCAGAAAAATTTAAGAATATTGGTTACTTTTGTAGCAATCCAGAATATTCCCAACCAAACTGGAGTTTTACCCAAGGTAGTGGTGAAGCCTACAACTGATTTAAACGGGGAAATCAAATTCAAACTCTTTTAAATTTTTTTCTATCAAACTAAGTCATGAATACTTTTAATGTACACCAGTCATTTTATCAAGAGTGCTCATAGCCTTATCCTAACACATACAGTATACTATTACAACAGTCATTTGATTTATTACAATTATGAATGAGGAGCATTCCAGCCTGCAAAATTTTAAGAAGTGTACATTTCTGATCAAAAAATTCTAATCACAAACATTTATGAATGACACAAAATTTTAAAAGGCCAAATATAAAAAAGACACACACACATGCTCACACACCCACTCATACATGAATTTTAGCAGAAATGTAATACCGTATAGCATAGTAGATTAAAATGAACAGGTAACTTTTTGAGGTGTGAAAAAAGGAATCAGATTACTGTTACACAGCATATGCCTGAAGTCAAACAGGAATAATAAAATAAAATTTTAAAAACATTTCTTTCCTGCTCCATTTTCAACATTTCTAATTCATAATGTGCATAAGAATTAAGAGTGATATACACTGTACATATAGTGTGCAATATAAGATCACATGTTCTCCTCTCAGTAAGGGAATACCCGTGTGTTGAATGCTAATGTTGTAATGAAGGGTCAGTGATCCTGGTGAAAAGTGTTTGTTCTTGAGCAGCTCATCTGTTCACCTTTCTCTTCTTTGGGTTTGGTGGATATGAGATTGGTAGGCATACCACATACAGACTGCGGAGGATGGAAAAGACCACCTCCTTTCACAAGCTTTGGAAGAGGGAGCTTCTCCCAAATGTCTGAACATCTTTTGTTTCTGTATGACAGAAAATGAAAGAAATTATTTTTAAAAAAAATTATCACTTTTCTTCTATTACTAGTATTACTTCCTAGAAACAAAATCACGTAGATACACGTAGGTACAGAAATAAATCAATAATTCAAGACACAATTTGTCTTTTCCTAGTGTTCTTCTAGTAGGGTTTCCCACATAAGCAGGTCTAACTAGTCGGTCTCTTCTACACCCTTCCCTTTGTTAACTCTCTTCTTTATCAAGTCATTTACATAGAGTCAATCCATCTAATCCAATCCAATCCAAAAAGTATTTGATATAGCATAGGTACCTTGCTGTCATCTTTCAATCCAGACACCATCCAAATTCTAGCTTCTCTTCTTCTACTACATCTCAAAACATACTGCTACAAATTGCTTCCCTGATAAACTGGCAAAATATTTGTTTTGTAAGATGAAGGCAGAATGCAGTTTATCCTCTTACAGAATAAAGAGTAAATAGAAAAGAAACTACAAAGATAGATTGATTGAAGAGCCTTACACATTGCCATTAGAATCATTGAAGATACCACTACAAAGATCATGTATATCAGGTTTGGGTGGATCTCCTATGGCATCATTCAACTCTACTAATAGAGGAGGAACAGGGACAGATGGGTTCTCAAGACGAAAACCAAGTAAAGATTCTGCTTGCAGCATCGAGGTGGAGCGCAGGAGCTGCATCTTCATGACGAGACGGAAGAAACGGCGGGTATCCTGAGGATCCTTCCGACATAGTTCTCTTCTCAGACATTCCATCATCAATTCTGACTGAGAACTTAACTCTGTCCTCTCACGCAGACCAGCACGATCTGATACAGAGAAGGGAGAATACAACTTAAGAAAAACAACAATAAATGAACTTTCCTACCCTTTATTCCATCTTTGAATATTACTGATAAAATGAAAAGTATTGCTATCTTGTTTCCAGTCAAACTAGAACAGGATGAAACTAATTCTCAGAGTTGTCACATGTCAATGTAGTCCCAGATATCCATATGGGTGTAAAGTGTTAGTGATATTCAGCAGGACTAAGTCAATTGTAAGAAATGTAGCGAAATCCTGAATCTTGCGAGGTTGGGGGTTATTTTATGCTTGTAACAGTAGAGGTGTATGAGCAGTGTGCATAAATGGTTCATTTATTTGACTTTGAACTCATTGAGTATGAGACGGTACAATGCATTTTCCACAGACCCAAACAGGCCCCTAAAGCTCCGCCATTTTGTCCAAATTCATTAGAAGTACCATCAATATTCATGATCAAAAACGAATAATTCATTTTGTAAGATGCTTCCCACGAGTAACATGCATTTGTATGTTTTGAAACATTACGCCCATCAGCTTACCGCATGTGCAATAAATGCTCAAAAAATGTGCATTTAATCAAAGTGTCACAACAAAACTGATAGCCGCAATAGACATGCATAATGCAACAGTGTTATCGATATCATGGCGATAATGGGTGCTTATCGGCCCCTTCAGATGATCCGAAAGAGGCGGGGCCTAATGCCATTCCCGTAATGATATCTGCGCATGCTGCTTTCCGTCTAGTGAATTTATTATATGTCTATGGACCCAAGCCCCAAGCTTACTATTTGATGGGTTAACAGAGATGTTGAGAGTTCTTGATTCATAATACACACAGCCACTATGACTACAGTACTGGCAGTAGCAAGAATTTTTAAGCTATGTTTATTTCATAAGAAGCTATAGTTTTCTGCATCAATACAGACTAGTACATGTATGTCATTATGACCAGGCTTCTCACCAATACATAACACCCTACATGCTAATATCAAGTATGAAGATTTAAAAAAAGCAAAAACCCAATTCCCCATGCTAAGGTAATTGACAAACCTTCAGAGAACAGTTTACAATTAGATGTTAATGTATACTTACCACCTCCAAAGTTGTATGCTTCTCCCAAACCACCTTCCTAGAATGCCATAATTATAAGGTCTTACTTACTTCACTCAATATGGACCAATCAAAGTGCCATTGCATACTTGTCATTTTTTTTTGCCCAAAGCCTGATGAAGTATAATATAGAGAAGAAGTACAAACCTGAGCTAATGATAGTAGATGCAATGAAGAGAGAAGTCTCCATCTCATTGAGATTGAGCTGTTTAAGTGATGTGCTGAACTCCATGATATGCCTCCAAAGACTATCCTGTCCCATGGTATCCATCAAACTAGCATCTATCAGGGTGTTGTTACTAAGGATGAGACTATGATCCTTCCGAGAGACAAGAGGACTTATCTGAATCATCCAAACCTCAAAGTAGGACTGCTTCAATAACTGCATCTGATCACACTAGGCCAGAGATAGAATCATAAATATCATGATTACTTTGAGTGTAATGAAGAAGAGGAGGAGGAGAAGGAAAAAGAAAAGAGAATGAAGAACATGAAATAGGAGATGAAAAATAAAAAGAAAAAGGAGAAGAACAGGAGAAAATAAGGAGATGGAGAACAAAGAGAAGGAGGAGGAAAAGATGGAGGAGAAAGAAGGAGAATAATGAGAAAAGATGAGGAGAATGAGGAGGGGAAGAAGAAGAAGAAGAAGAAGAAGAAGAAGAAGAAGAAGAAGAAGAAGAAGAAGAAGAAGAAGAAGAAGAAGAAGAAGAAGAAGAAGAAGAAGAAGAAGAAGGGGAAGGAGGAGCAGGAGCAGGAGGAGAAGAAGAAGAAGAAGACAAAGAGGAGAAGAATTAGGAGGAGACATGAGGAAGAGGAGAATGAGGAGTAGGTGATGATAATAAAGATGATGATGGTGTTGTATTGATAATAAAGATGATGATGGTGTTGTATTGATAATAAAGATGATGGTGGTGTTGTATTGATACTAATATAATGGAGATCATTAAAATGCTAGTGAATTTAATGAAGTAAATACTGGAAATGATGCTTGAAATGTTGATGTTTATGATGCTCTAGTATAAGAAATTGAGAAAAGGGACTTCCCAGGGTACATGAAGTATAATTTTTCATTCTTCATTTGCACATAAAAATATCAAATGCACTAAAAACTTACAAGACATAGCACCTGGGTATAATATGCACCAAACAATTTAGTTTAAACAATCATGGTTTATACATGTACATGCACCAAGACCACTGTATGCACAAACCTTACTAACTTTGTGATATGCCAACCCTATTCAGATACATTGTTATCAACATGTCAAAATCATTCTGATTCCATTATAAGACAGGCCATCTAATTCATCTTCCACTGACAAATGAAAATTCTAGTTTGCAATTTTTATCGACAATTTAACAATGTCAATAATAATTTCTTAAATAAGATCATCATGACGAAAATTCTCTGTTGGCTAACCAAAACCCCGATTTCACTTTCATCACTTCTAGATGCAAGTAAGCCTTAAGTAAACACAATGTGCAGTGCGATGTGTAGAGCTAATGCCCTGGCAGGAGAAGCAACCTTGATAGGGTAAGTGATGGAGAGAGATAGAGAGAGAGTGAGCTTATAGCTAGGCCAGCTGTACATAGCCAAAACTGTTTAGCAAAAAGTTGTAATTCTGCCAATTCTGGGTCATTTTGCTTTGGAACCCATTTTGGTCTTCATTAATATGAGTGATTTTTGGACATGACACAATATCTTTAAAAAAGTAAAATATATGTATTTGCTACTTCTCATTTCCTTTCAGCCAGATCCTGAGTAAGAGTTTTTTAACACTATTATGTAAGATGACAAAGATCACAGATGCAATACAATACATGACCTCTTGTGTTATTGCTACCAGGCACTGAGGAATTCAGGGTTTGCAACCTCAATTTAACGAGGACATATCCAAATCGAGGTTTCCCAATCCCCACCCCCACCCCTCCCTTAACGAGAGATTTTCGTAATGATAAATTTCATCATAAGTTCAACATCTGATCTAAAAGGGTATTTGTCATATGAAAGCTTTTGATAAGCACTATCATGTGAATTTGAAATGATTTTGAGAAAAAATCCATATTGAAAGAATGAAATGATTACAAACCTTTAAAACATTAAGAAACATGTTTTTTTTTTTTTTTTTTTACCATTATACTGTACCTGTGGTATCTTCATAAAGCCTGGAAGGCACTTAGCAAACTCCACTATTCTACGGATACATGGTGATATAGCCTCCAGGAATACTTTCCAAGCAAAGATCTTGGTATCCTTCTTCTGTTCATCTGTGAGATCTGATGTAAAAGACTCAGGTATTACTGCATTGCCACTGCTCTCTAATCTCTCCTTTAAAATGGAATAACAACACACAAAAAATTAACAAAATATTACAAAAGGTGTCTGGCCAATGGCATTGGAAACAACCTAGCATATTATATCAAATGTGATAACATTAAAACCAATACTCCCTATCAATGTTGGGGCATATAATTCCGGTTCCAGTCTATAGCGTTTAGCGTTTGGCGTACGGCTGGGCTACTCCTCTCCTTGCATGCTTCATCATGACAACTGTGGTCATGATGAAGCACAATTTTGGTCACTCCATGAGCTTCACTGCATGTGGAATGGATTTTAAAGTCAAGTCCTGACCATTACATACCAATCCCCTTTGGATTTTCTAAAATTGGATTTTATGGACCCTGTTTCATAAAAAGTTGCTATGATAGCAACTCCTGCTGGAATGGTAACTACCATGGCAACAGTGAGAATTCTGCTTCCTGACTGGCTTTCATAATGAAAGATGCCCTTCCAGCAAGAGTTGCTATCATAACAACTTTTTATGAAATGGGCCCCAGTGAAAACCATTTGGAAGGTTAAAAGCAGTCTAGAAAAAAAGTTCAAGAACATTTGAACTTTCAAGTAATAACTGATCATGACAAATTAAACTGCCTAACTAGCCACTAATCATACTGAACAGACAAGAATGCAATGTTCATATAATGAAATTTTGTTTGAATTGTTCATTCATGGATACACATCAAGCAGTCATTTAGTGATGTATTGAGACTATGACTGTCTGCTACATGAACCTCTATCTTTGACTATCAGTGGTGTTCCCATTCTGAACTCTCCAAACATAAATAAATGGAGGAATAAACAAACAAAAACAAATACTGATATGTCTTGACAATTAAAATTTGAGAATCTTACCATAAGTTCTGACCGTCTATCGAGTAATGTTTGTATCATTTTGTCGTTATAAAAACAAGTGGCTTCCTTTGCTTGTAGAATAGTCTGACTCATCGTATAAATCTCCATCTCTCTTTTCTCACGTGCCTCTCGCTCCTCCGCTGTCTCAGGCCGTGTTGCCAATTTGCGGATCTCATCTAGATTGCTCTGCTTGACACGTTTGGAATACCGTCCTATCCTGACAGCTGAAGGAAATAAATGGAAATAAAAATGATGGTGAACATAGTCTGCTGTTGATAATAACCACCAAAGCAACATTGCATTTAAAAAATGGGGGATAAAAAGAAGAAGATAAATAGCTACAGCTAGTGTAACAGTACATATACAGTGAGTATCAATAAAAACGTTACACTTCTGAAAAAAAATTATAAAAATTATATTCCAAAATATTTCGAAGAGTTTTTCATGTTAACAGATGCCCAGTAGTCTTATCTATCAAGTGCCATGAACAAAACAAATTTTAAGACATGCTTGGCCGAACACTGACTGTTTTTGTTCAGAGTCTGAAAAATGACTTACGCCAAATTGAAAGGAGAGGGACAATTAAACCAGAGTCTAAATAAATACTCCCATTCAAAGAAATTGCTCTTTGCCACAGAGTTGCCCGACTGCCCGACAGGTTGACTGACTGATCGATTGTTTGGGCATTTTACTTGTCAGTAATTTGATCATTCAATAATTGATTTGCTGTTGATTAAATGATTACCTTATTGATTGACTGGTGGATTGAGTGACTGAATGGTTGAATGATCGATTGTTGGAAAATATTATTTATCTTAATTGGCTGTTGATTAAATACCTTATTGACTTGTTGATTGACTGACTAACTGACTGACTAGCTGAATGGTTGGATGACTGACTGATGCATTGACTGATTGATCTATCAGTTGCGCCTATTAGAAGAGGAACTATTAAACAAGCATCGAACTACAGCAATTCACAGAATTTTCAATTTTCAGCAAATTGACACTAACATGAATAAGTAACATGTGTATTTATATCTGCTCCATACATATTAGGAAGTGCTCAGATCGGGTTAAATGTCCTGTTAAATAAAACAATAACCTGTACATATGAATATCTCAGATTATGTAATTCATTTTTGTAAGTCAACAAATGAAGAAGATGACGTACGGTAAAGTAATGTAAGGCAATGTAAGGTAATAACATATCTATTTTGTAATCTATCAACGTGTAAAGTGCAATGAAATGCTGATTCACATACATGATCTTTGACCCTCAAATACCCGAGGTCCCTATAGAGCACATACCATCCGCGTTTGGTTACATATGGGCATTTCATGTGCATGGTAGAGCCCACATAAGAACAATAACATGGTGGCTATCTTTGACCCTGTAAAAGGCCAAACATTGGAGCAGCGTCACCTAAAAGGTACAGGAGTCCAGAATTGACTATGATACATCTCTTTACAAAACTTGAATTAAATCCATCGAGAAATGTGACCAGTAGAGCGCACACAAGCGACCCTCCAAAATCAACCTTTTGTGTATGAGGACAGAACAAGCAAGGGTGCTACAACCAAAAGTTATAGACCACTAGATTTTCACATGGTACACCTCCATACCAAATTTGAAGAAAATCCGTCAAGAAACGTGGCCAGCATCACGCACACAATTGTGAGCCTGTGGTGTAACACTGCTGAATCCAAAGTATCCTCCAGTAAGTATGTACCAGGGATACAATTACAAATTTATAGCAAAAGTTTCCACAATCTCCACACAGAAATCTACAATCCATCGAAAAGAACTCTAGAAGAACCAACCCCTTAATTCATGTTCTTGAACTATTTCTCAAAATATAATTGCTTGTAATTACAAATTAGGGAGTCATTAATCCAGCAACCATGGAAAGTCATGAATTCCTCAAAAACAATACAGGGCGGATTAGCATTGAACTTGACACCCAAACACTAGTCAGGTCCAGAACAAAAGAATTTTGATTGTTTGGAATCTGAAAGAATCTGATCCCTACACCTAACACTGAGCCCCCTTAAATGCATAATTTAAAGTGCATTTAAAGAGTTTACACTTACAATAAAATTTATAAGTTCATGAATGATTTTCCATCACATACAAAGGTTGCTTAGCTGTATGTTAGGAAGTTGACCAATTAAAAGTTCTAACAGGCCCCATTTGTGGTAAAGATTCTGACAGGTATTGAGGTTAACTGGCTCCATAAATAATCCCTCAGCTGCTCTTTTTTGCTCCTCAAATAGCAACAAAGAAGAAGAAGGAAAAACATGCAACACACATGACACTCACTTAAAGGGGGTACCCAATGCTGAAACAATGTTAGTTCATTTAAAAGAGCATGATTTTATTAGCAGAAAATCATCTGCCTAAAGTTTTTTAAAAAGTCGTGTTGCCAAGGAAACCCCCAAATGTGGTAAGATTTCAGGATATTTTTGACCCCTCAGCTGTGTCCTAGTTTCAACTGGGTACCCACTTTGACGTCAAAATGACGTCAAAGTGGGTACCTTGTCGCGCAATTCTAGCAAAATGTGCGCAAGGTATAATGCACATTGTACAGTCTAGCGCGCAGCACAACTGCCATGCGCGAAGCTGGGTACCCACTTCTACGTCGTACCTCATACTCAAATATTTTGGTCAACTCTTGACTTTTTATGAGAAAATTAGCCAAAATGCATTGATTTTGATTGAAAATCATCAATGTTTTAATGTTATTCTTCTTAGAATTCTATTCTCGATCATAAGTTAAAATTTGTTTTACCATTGTGAAATCACTTTAAGAAGGGGGCCTCACCATGAAGGCAATAATGGCTATATGCACCGGTATACTGGTTGTGTATAATTTCATTTCAGTATAACATGTACATAACATGTATTCTCCATAGACCCTAGCCTAAGATATATCAGGCTTAGTACTCAAACGGTTTGAACTCTCTACTGAACCAGTGAGATCAAGTAAACCAATACAAGGTCAATCATAGCCAAAGTTGAGTGTTTGGAAGCCTCTTTATAACAAACAGAGAAGGAATGACTGTGAACAAGAATAGGGACTAGATTCTGAGGTAAAAAAAGCAATTAGACCCTGCACAGTCGAAAATCATGGCTCCTCCTCCCAGGCAATTTTTCATATACATGAAGGATTCCCCTGTCAATTTCACACTCTTGCCTATCAAATTCCTATTAAAAATGATCACTTAAATCAAACAATGCTTCTTGAATTGTGTCTATCAATCATTCAAATTAATACAAATAGCAAGCAATTTCATTTTAGAGGACGCAAATTCGTTTTTGAGCGATCAAAAGTGCTTGTTCTTATATGGTAGAATTTGCAATATCAGCGATCAAATCAAGAATTCGTGGGTGTTGAATGTGTTTTGAGCATTCCAATTCGTTTTTAAGGAAGTCAATTTTCTACTTTATTCATTTGATTTCAAAGCAGGTTATAAAGGATGGAGAGGTTTGTATTCTAGATCAATGATTTATGCCAGATCTAATGATGATGACTCAGTCTTAACAATTCATGGAATTATAAGTGATTTAATAATGGATTATATGCATATCTAACACAATGATATTGAAACCATATAGCTCAAGGTGGAGTGGAAATGATTATGCTATGAAGAGTCAAGAAATAGAGAGATGGGTCTGAAAAAATAATAGATTCGCCGGTTGATAAGAAAAATATTATCTTTTATGCAGCTAACTGTTCAAGCCAGAACAAAAAATGATTGTTGTTGTCTACACTTTCAGGAATCATCAATGATTCAACAACTGTCATCAAGATCATCATGCTATTAAAACTTCCCTGAACCAGGTCACACATTCATAGCCACTAACACTGTACATGCTGTAATACAGTTAATATAGAGACAAATCAACAAACAAACGAATCTTACCACACATATAGACACAAACCCTGCATTTACGTATGTGTATATGTTCAGGCCAGGGGCAGAGGTACATCATACTGTGTATCTGTCTCAGAAACAGATTTTAATCAACATCTTTTTGTCGCATCCTAGCTGACAATGAATGGCTAACCTGTTTATTTCTGAATCCATATATAGCCCTTTACCTGGCGGTTAGAGGGTTTTATGCCGAATTTGGTATTCTTCATTATTATCCATGTCTTTGTGTGTGAAACTAAAAGTATATGTGTAGTACATGTACAGTATAATCCCATGACATCTACATGTAATCATTTTGAGATACAAAGAAAATCAATGGAAATAATGGGACTTTTAGCATTCTATTAAGAAAATTATCTAACTTTATAATGCATCACTTTAGGATACATGTATGACATTGTCACTGTGGTGTTTCGAGATGCTTCATTCTGCCAAATTAAATCGGTGCTAGAGCTGCAGAGCGTAAAGCTGTAAGTCAAGATACGTTCTTTTGGCAAACTGATATATGTGTGTGGGAGGATGCTTGCGTGACAAAAGTTAAGATATGCTTTTTAGAACTACTCCTCCAGAGAGTGATTAATTCACTCTGACAAATCCTTTTTTGCTGAAATTTTGTGAAAATATTCTGTAAGAAGACTTTAAGAAGTCCCTCTTTTTCAAAATGTCACTTTCAAAGGAAGGAAACTGGGAAAGGATAAAATTTTCAATCTTGTTTTTCTCAAAACATGATATTTCAGGTAAATACCTTCTTTTGCCTTAATATAATAATTATAATGCATTTATAAAGCGCATTTTCCATATAGCATGTTCAAATGCACTTTACCTTGAATTTATCCATGAAACAATATGGCCGCTATATATACATCGGGGAGGGGGGTGGTCAGTAGAAGTTGGAGTTAATTGTAAAATCTACTGAAAGAGACGATATGGAACATCATTCAATCTATCAGCATAAGTACCTCTACATGTACCTGCTCAGTGAGTAATTTTGCTGATCTATTATTTTTGCATCTTTCTCCAAACCATATGTGCGTCTGAGACATATTTTAACAGACGCCAGGAAGCCGTCCAGATATGCTTTCGTAACTAAAGTTAGGTACAGGACAGGGACATTGTGCGAGGACCATCATGGTCAGTTGAATCCCTCCCATCACATAGCAACACCATCCCATTTTGTAAGGTCTCCAATATACAAAAAGAGAGAGAGAGAGTAATATATGCAATAGATAGGATATACATACCACGGATGTAGGGTGAAAAAAAGAAAAAAAAAAAGGGTACAAAACAGGAGGAGGAAGAACATAGGTAGAGAAAGCTTCAAACAAATGAGAATGGGGGTGAAAGAAAAGAGGAAAATAGAAAGTAATAACTTACATGTAGCTTGAGATATTAACAGGTATACTTACACTCTTTAGACATTCCAACAGCAAGACACTTTCTGAACCTGCAATGTTGACATCTATTACGGTTGACCCTCTCTATCGGACAGTTGCCTGCAAAGTGACACTTATACTCCATCTTCTTCTGAATACTTCTTCTGAAGAAACCCTGAAATTGAGAGAATGGCAAAAGAAGATAAAACTTTGAAAGTGGTTGCTAATAAAGAAAAACTTTCAAATTAAAGTCATAACACTGTTATGACTTTAATTTGATAGTTTTGTCTTTATTACCAGAATCTATGGCATCCCATTCAGATAAATAGAGGTGCATTGTCAATGTACATGTAACGGGTCTGCCCGTTAATTTTTTAAAATAAATTTGCATAAATTAGCATGAATAATATTTGAGATAAAATTTCAAAATTATGTGTAGAACTTTTGTGAACCTCATGTAGCTCTACCAGATGAAACAAAAACAAATCAAAATTGGTCCACAAATGAAGGAGAAGCATATTTTGTGATTTTTTGATAAATATGTACATGTACATAAATTAGCATATTTAATGAATTTCAAAATTTTGTGCAGTAGTTTCAAATCCCCAACATAGTGCTTTCATATAAAGCAAATGGAAATGAAATTGCACGAGAAATGACAAAAAAGAATCATTTCAAAACTATGGATGGACGACGGACATCACGCTACGGCAGAAGTTCATGTGGCCCATTAGGGCCAGATGAGCTAATACCGGTAATGATGCGATCTCTGACCTGCAACCAGTGAAGTGATTTCAAAGTAGGGGTGATATGAGTGTGTTTCTTAGACAGGGTAACAATGCGTGCTGCGGCGTTTTGGAGCTTTTGAAGTTTGGACAACTGGGATTGTGGTATATTGAATAATACTTAATGACCCAAATCAAGCTGAATGGAAATCAGAGCATGAACTAATTGCTCTGTAGTTGATCTAGTTAAATATTTTCTTATGAACCCAATATTATGAAGTTGGTACCTCACATATTTACAAATACTACATAACTATGACAGTTTAGAATTGCTGTCAACATCCAGGGGAAGTACACCTATGTACTCCTCTGATGGCCAAACACTGATCAGGAATCAAAATCGCATTCTAACACGTTGGGTTGAACACTTCAAAGGTGTTCTGAACCGAGATTCCACAATCTCAGAAAAATCCATCTCCCATCTTCAACAGAAACTTATCACTAAACAACCCCCCAACAGGAAATGAAGTAACAAAAAGTCCATCCGACAAATGTCCAATGGTAGAGTGCCTGACACTGATGGCATTCCCTTAGAGGTGTACGAGCGCAGTGGGGACATCAGGAGTTCTATGATGCAACGATAGTTCATCTGTACAATCATAAAAGGAAAGTGGCACCTTTGTGACAACCATCATGGTATCTCCTTGCTCTGCATTGCAGGAAAGATCCTTGGTCGAGTTCTCACCAACCGGCTCACACACCATACTGCGGATACTATACTTCTGGAGAGTCAGCACGGGTTTCGAGCTTCGAGCAGAATCAGTGGATGTTTTCTCTCAGACAAATCCATGAGAAATGTAGTGAGCAGAATCAGGACCTTTACATGGTATTTGTTGACCTAACAAAAGCCTTCAACTAAACTGGGAGAAAGGATTTGTGGGGTCTCCTTAGGAAGGGTGGTTGTCCTGAGAAGATCAGCACCATTCAGTCTTTCCATGATGGAATGGTTAGTTGTGTCATTAATCAGGGCTCCATATCTAACCCATTCCCTGTCAACAATGGAACAAAACAAGGTTTTGTCATGACACTCCTCTTGTTTAACATTGTCTTCTCAGATATGCTCCAAGATGCCCTCAAACACAGCATTAAGGGAATCATGATCCGAACCCGCACTGAAAGCAGTGTCTTCAACTTGCAGAGGCTGAAGGACCTTCTTTACGCTGATAACAAATATTGAACAAGAGTATATTTTATACATTCATGTAGGCATAATTACTTCCCCACTGAGCATGATGTGATTTAGCCTGAGTTATCTTGGGCATGGTATTTAACAGGTCAAATTCTATAATGATGATATTATTTTCTTGGAATCTGAGGACAGGCCTCTGAGGTTTGGAAAATATACAGTATGTTTTACTATACTAAAATCTAAAAACCATGAATCAAAGTTGATTTGAACCCCTCTCTTCTCCCTGTCTACTTCTGTTTCCACTAAAAGATATCATAAAAACAGATTCTAGAATCTAAGCATTCTGATTCAATTGACACCATTTAACTTTCCTCCTGTCACAAGCATGCCAAAAAAACTTCCCATCAAAAAATGATAACTCATGGCTAAAAGTTATAATGCACGCATAGGATATCTGTGGTGTGTACAAACCTAATTCGCAATGAAGTAAATGTACAAGTAGTTTTTATGGCAAGGACAGTGATTTGTATTAACACCCATTCAAATATGAAGAGGGAAGATGGAAATCAAGTGGGTTTTTTAGCAGGAGTTTGTAAGCGCATTTTATAACATGCAGGTAAATGAGTTAGCAACATTTGTTAAGCGCAGTCCTTTGTTGCATCATTGCCATTCATTTTGTAACCCCAGCGGTTTCTCTCTTCATATCTGAACAAGTCTTTACACTATTAGGCTGTGTTTATATGTGATAATAATATCTGAACACTATTAGGCTGTGTTTATATGTGATAATAATATCTGAACACTATTAGGCTGTGTTTATATGTGATAATAATAT
The DNA here is from genome assembly GCA_029962745.1 of Echinometra lucunter. Taxonomy (NCBI): domain Eukaryota; kingdom Metazoa; phylum Echinodermata; class Echinoidea; order Camarodonta; family Echinometridae; genus Echinometra; species Echinometra lucunter. The sequence goes on along the minus strand of CM057163.1, from coordinate 27,924,457 downwards.
CTGAACACTATTAGGCCGTGTTTATATGTGATAATAATATCTGAACACTATTAGGCCGTGTTTATATGTGATAATAATATCTGAACACTATTAGGCCGTGTTTATATGTGATAATAATATCTGAACACTATTAGGCCGTGTTTATATGTGATAATAATATCTGAACACTATTAGGCCGTGTTTATATGTGATAATAATATCTGAACACTATTAGGCCGTGTTTATATGTGATAATAATATCTGAACACTATTAGGCTGTGTTTATATGTGATAATAATATCTGAACACTATTAGGCTGTGTTTATATGTGATAATAATATCTGAACACTATTAGGCTGTGTTTATATGTGATAATAATATCTGAACACTATTAGGCTGTGTTTATATGTGATAATAATATCTGAACACTATTAGGCTGTGTTTATATGTGATAATAATATCTGAACACTATTAGGCCGTGTTTATATGTGATAATAATATCTGAACACTATTAGGCCGTGTTTATATGTGATAATAATATCTGAACACTATTAGGCCGTGTTTATATGTGATAATAATATCTGAACACTATTAGGCTGTGTTTATATGTGATAATAATATCTGAACACTATTAGGCCGTGTTTATATGTGATAATAATATCTGAACACTATTAGGCCGTGTTTATATGTGATAATAATATCTGAACACTATTAGGCTGTGTTTATATGTGATAATAATATCTGAACACTATTAGGCTGTGCTTATATGTGATAATAATATCTGAACAATTTACACTATTAAGCCCCGTCTTAACAGACACTTTTTTGACTGAAATGTTGAGGTAAACTCCGGCTAATGCAAGGCTCGACATTAGCGGTGGCCCGGTGGCCCGTAGCCACCAAAATTGGCTCCCGGGCCACCATTTTTCAAAAAGTGATAAGTTTGGTGGCCCAAATCGGGCAACCAGAAAATTTTAAGTTAATGCAATTTACGTGGTGCTAATTGTACACATTTTAGCTCCTTCGGCGATCCGAATTGCAAGTCAGTTTTATTCGCGGTTCATCAGCGCCGACGCAGTTTGAGTTAGCGCAACACCACTCTAATTGCACCTGGATCTAGTTGCGGTGAGCTAGCCGACCTCAAATGAAAGTTAGATTAGTCTTATGGCAGTATATATAGGCCTCGGTCTGCGGCCGTGTGTATTTTCCGCGCACCACACTAGGCCTGTTTCGAGTCTAGTACACGATTAAACGTCCGAAAATGTCACTACACAAATAATAGAATTTTTATCGACTACTCGGAAACGTAGCTTGAACTTCAGAATGATCCAAAAATGCGAAATCATTAATGAAATCAAGAATGCTTCTCTCCATTTCAAAGTTTTAAGGTGTGATTATGTCATTTAGACGCCTTAAATTCACATGAGAATATCTTTTTTGATCACCAAACTCTTATGTCTCGCGCAGCGAAAACAAGTGTTTCAATAATATTCGGAAGCCGTAAGCCCTAATGTGTGTGTGAGAGAGCGACTTAATCGCGCATTGCACCATCGTTCACCATAGCGATATGCACCGTAAGCAAGTGAGCTCACTAACGTAATCAAAGATATGCTATCATAGTCAGTGTGACAAAATATTTTTGGAACATAGCAATGAACGAAGACGAAAGGATATTACCAAGAAAAAAACATTCATACTTGCAAGCAAGCGCTTGTTCGTTTAGTTATATGCCCTTGCTGGCGATTTGTGATGGGGATTTCAATCATTGGAGTTCGATTTCAAATGACTGCTAAGTGCTTTCATCGTAATGTATACGTAGTTTCAACACGGCCAAATGGAATTTAGTGCACTGACTGTTACGCTCCACTTCCGGGTTGGCGCCATCTCTTGTCAGCTGACGAATAATTGAAACACGATTTTACCAATTAGCGATGAAATATCAAGCAAATGCCGATCTATTTGGCTTTATTTGACCAGGATTTTTTATTCGGTCCTCACAAAAATAGGTAGGATGCTATGATTTGAATTTTTATGAACTGGACATGCAATACAGTTCTTTTCAAAGCTGCTTTATTGCCAAGTTTCTTTATGAAAATCGGACATTACCGTTACGGATATTGCACACGCTGTTATATGGGTATGGGACTGGCCTCACTCCGGTGCTGCAGCGCAGGTGCAGCTCCGGCGCGGGGCTGAATGGTGGCAGGCTACGAACAGCTGGAGTGGTCGGCCGACTGGCCAAATGAAAGTACCGAGTAGTCGATTAATTGTCCAAAAAAAATGACCGTTTAAACGAATACCAAAAATGGGCTTTCAAAACAGCCCTACATTGAAGGGTCATTGTAAGGAAGAATCATAAAATAATCTACAACTTTATCATTGAATATGATCATTTCAGGGCATAGGAGGGTAAAACAATGGGTTTTAATCATTCTAACAACGTTTTATTATAATTTTTAAATTTCTTATGTTTTTCTTTGTTTTTTTCGGGCCACCAAAAAAAAGGAAATAATAATTTTGGTGGCCTGAACGGGCCACCAAGAAAAAAAGTTAGTGTGGAGCCTTGGCTAATGTCAGGATAATGTTTTTTACCTCTTCCTGTTAAGCCACTCCTGCTGAGGTAATGTCCGGAAGTTGTCGAGGGAAAATTTGCCCAAATTTGACCTGGTCCGACTGGGATAAAATGTCACATTTACCCCGACATCGTTGAGCTAATGTCGGGGTAGCGTTTCTGTTAAGACGCGATCGAGGTAATGTCGGCCGAAACGGCTGGTAATTCCGCAATGACTATCGAATCGCACAAACACGTGCATAAATGGAGAAACCCTGTCTTCTTGACCAATTTCGTTGCTGGTTTGAAAGTAAATATTTTAGACCATAAAACATATTAGAATTCTCATTATTATTGATTTAATAAACTGAATATTTAAATTACCACCTTTTAAAAAATATATTTTAATCTATATACTGAACTGATATTTTTTGTGAAACGAATATTTTCATTTTCTCACAAATGTAAGCAATAGCAGAGTGTGACCATGTCGACAGTGCAGTACAAGGGACAGGGATATTTAATCGTGATACTAGTAAGTGTTTGTTCAGCCCAGTTATTTATAATTATTTTCGACATATGAAGCATACACAAGAACTTGGAAGCGTTACTATGGAAATCTAACCAGGGTAGGATTTCAGCATATGTCTGTTAAGACGGTGAGCTGGGCGGACCACCCGTGATTTTATTGCACCGTTTAGGAATTTTACCCCGCTTTTTACTCCCCGACATTACCCTGACATTACCCCGATATTCACCCTTCGCGGTCTGTTAAGACGGGGCTTTAGGCTGTGCTTATATGTGATAATAATATTGATTTATAGAGCACACGACCTATGTACATATATCCTTCTGCGATGCAAGAGCTCCTGATATGCTTGAACAAAAGTGAACAGTTAAATAAAAAGATGTGTTTTGAGTCTTATTTTGAATGATTCTGCAGGTGGAGATTTCCTATTTTCTGATGTCATAAAAGAAAGCAAATAGCAGCTTCCATGACCGTGTGATTCTTGACATTTCAATCGTAGCTTATATTTTGACTTGATATTCATATTACTGATTACAAATAATTCATGATTTAGGCTTGTGTATCAGTGATATGCACTTGCAAACATGAATTATTTAATGGTAGAAGCACAAGGATACTCTTTCTTACCTTACAACCCTCACATGCCATGACACCATAGTGAAATCCTGATGATTTATCTCCACACACCTTACATGGTAAACATACACCATCAGCCTTACGTAATGCTTCTCCATGATCATCATTGGTGTTAGATGGGTCGGTGAAACTATCAATACACCCTTCATCTGAAATGGAAATGCAAAAGATAAACAAATTAAAACTTTCAATACACCCTTCATCTGAAATGGAAATGCAAAAGATAAACAAATCAAAACATCTGAAATGGAAATGCAAAAGATAAAAAATTCAAAACTATCAATACACCCTTCATCTGAAATGGAAACGCAAAAAATAAACATATTAAAACTATCAATACACCCTTCATCTGAAATGGAAATGCAAAAGATAAACAAATCAAAACATCTGAAATGGAAATGCAAAAGATAAAAAATTCAAAACTATCAATACACCCTTCATCTGAAATGGAGTAAATGCAAAAGATAAACAGATATAAAAAACTATCAATAGTAATACACCCTTCATCTGAAATGGAAATGGAAAAGATAAACAAATTAAGACCATTAATACACCCTTCATCTGAAATGGAGTAAACACAAAAAGATAAACAAATTAAAAACTATCAATACACCCTTCATCTGAAATGGAAATGCAAAAGATAAACAAATTAAAACTATCAATACACCTTTCATCTGAAATGGAAATGCAAAAGATAAACAAATTAAAACTATCAATACACCTTTCATCTGAAATGGAAATGAAAAAGATAAACAAATTAAAACTATCAATACACCTTTCATCTGAAATGGAAATGCAAAAGATAAACAAATTAAAACTATCAATACACCCTTCATCTGAAATAGAAATGTAAAAGATAAACAAATTAAAACTATCAATACATCCTTCATCTGAAATGGAGTAAACGCAAAAGATAAACAGACTGAAACTATCAATACATCATCTGAAACAGTGTCATCACAATAGTTAAACAGATTAGTATTAGTACTGCTGCTGCTGCTACTACTACTACTACTACTACTGCTACTACTGCTACTACTACTACTTCTGCTGCTACTGCTACTACTGCTACTACTACTACTGCTGCTACTGCTGCTGCTACTACTACTACTACTACTACTACTACTACTACTGCTACTACTACTACTACTACTACTGCTACTACTGCTACTACTACTACTACTGCTACTGCTACTACTACTGCTACTGCTACTACTACTGCTACTACTGCTACTACTGCTACTACTACTACTGCTGCTGCTGCTGCTGCTGCTGGTACATTAGAAGCAAAAATTGTTCAAACCCCGTCATGTCTAGAAAATGAACGCACGATCGAAAATTAATTATTTAAACTCCGTAATGTTTTAAAACGAAGGTACGTTAGAAGCAAAAATTATTTAAACTCTGCATGTCTAGACTGCACAGGAATGGCAGCCATGCTAAAGCCTTGGTAATAACAGTGGAGCACCATTAGTGTTAATTCTGATAGACTTGAGTGCTTTACAAGAACCCACTAATAGTAGTAGTAGTAGTAGTAGTAGTCTTAAAACATTACAGAGTTTAAATTTTTGGTCGTACGTTCATTTTCTAGACACGACGGAGTTTAAATAATTTTTGCTTTTAACGTACCTTCGTTTTAAAGCATTACAGAGTGCAAATAATTAATTTTCGATCGTGCCTTCATTTTCTAGACACGACAGAGTTTAAATAATTTCTGTTTCTAACGTACGCTCGTTTTAAAACATTACGGAGATCAAATAATTTCTGTTTCTAACGTACGCTCGTTTTAAAACATTACGGAGTTCAAATAATTTCTGTTTCTAACGTGCATTCATTTTCTAGACATGACAGGGTTTGAATAATTTTTTGCTTCTAAGGTACGCTCGTTTTAAAACATTCCGGAGTTTAAAGAATTAATTTTCGATCGTGTGTTCATTTTCTAGACATGACGGAGTTTGAATAATTTTTGCTTCTAATGTACTTTCAGTTTAAAACATCACAGAGTTTAAATGATTAATTTTCTATCGTGCGTTCACTTTTAAACATAATGGAGTTTGAACAATTTCTACTACTATCGTAAGCTTGTTTTTAAACATTTCGGAGTTTAAATAATTTCTGTTTCTAACTTGCTAGACATGACAGAGTTTCAAAGATTTTTACTTCTATCGTACGTTCATTTATAAACATAATTGAGTTTGACTAATTTCTACTACTATCGTAAGTTTGTTTTTAAAGATGACAGAGTTTGAATAATTTCTATTTGAACAACAAATCAAGATCGTGCAACACCACGCTTCGCTTGTTAAAGAAGAAAGGAAGTCTAACAAAAAAACAAGCATGTAAAGCTGAATTCCGACTTTTTATTTCAAATAAATAAAAATAATTCCGAATCCGAATCGAAACGAATTTCGGGAAGAAAAATATCAAACGAATCCGAATCGAATCAAATCCGAATTTGTTGCAACACTACTGTGCACATCTATGGAAAAGCAAGTAGCTTTATTTTGTAGTATTTCTTACGCTGAATCAAGATATTACAACTATTTCCCAAAAAAATCATTCCTAAAGACATGAATTCAAAAGTAAAAAGTTCACTGGGAACGCCCCTAAAAATTTAGGCCAAGCCTCGTACCCTCGCCCTAATTGACGTTTAAGTCACAGGCAGAAGCATGAAGCCGGATGTGCAGGGGAATTCACTGAACTGTGTTCGTGTTATTCAGGAAATATGAACTCTCCTATATTGAAAATTCTAGCAAAATATCACATTAAGCATAAAATTAAGTGAAAAAACAAAGAAAGAAATGCTGCTGCAGAGATATTCTTGAGCCAAATGATGATGTGCATTGGCGAACACTTGAAGTTTATATACTTTGAACTGCCATGTCATCATGAGTGAGCAAGCAGTGATTGACTGCCTGCCCAATCATACTGATGCCTGTGCCTGGCATGGCTGTGATTGTGTTGGCAAGCATGAAGGCGACAGGAAAAGTTTAAAAGTAAGAGTCGTACTTGAAAATGAATTTAATAAAGTCACTCCCTAAAACAGCACAAAGATTGTACACAGTATTTATTTTTTCTTCACTGCTGAACTTGCAATGCCTTGGAGGCTTGGGCTCAAACATCCATTCATACTCAGATTCTCATACAGGGTAGAAATACCCTGGGGTGACGGATGATTTCATCCTCAGTGGAGCTTAAATAGCCTCCTATAATCCTTAAAACCCTATTCTTTGGTTGACCAGAGTAGCCCCTCTCTTCAGCTCCACAAATAAGCAATAAAGTTACCTCAGAGCAGCAGAATATGTCGAGGATATTGGGATATCAGCAATTCAACATAGCTCTCTTGGGCCGACAAATAGCTCCTGTAAAGATGTTGATGGGAGCTATTTTTTTTTGTCAGAGAATAGCTCTCAAAGGAAAAAAAGGTAATTTTTTACCTTGCTCTCATAGCCGGATCATATAAGCTCTCTCCCTTTCACAGCTGGGCTTACACGCAAGCGCTAGGCTAGCTAGCCATACATGCAATGCTGAACCTGCCAATGATCTGTGGTGCTTGCACTGAGGTTTTTTTTTTTGAACCAGGACTGCCAAATGAAATTATGTCGTTATTCAGTTAATAAAGATGGGAAGCTAAAACTAGCCTGGAGTAGATAAAGTTGCAATTAAAGGTGGAAAAACGGGATGGACTTTGTCTAATTTTGTCTCTTTTATTTTTACTCTTTTTGGGGGGTCGTTTTCTATCCACTGATGCCCACAATCAACAACTAAATTATTAGACTTACAAACCACAAACAAGGATTTACAGTTTTTGAAAATATTGTATTAATCATATATATTTATTGATATCTTCTACTGCAGAGTGGAAAATGGCAAACTGATAGCCCCTTCGGGGACTAGGATGACATGTTCAACTTTCATCTTTATGTACCTGGTGAATGGCCTATGGTGAGTACAAGCTACGAAGTTCTAAGAACTTTATGTGATCTATCATCAGGATCAGGCACTTATCTCATCACTGTTGTCGTTGCAGTCTACCAGTTTCCATTCATCGACATTGCCAACCTGTTTGCCAAGCCAGGCAGAGACGAATGTAGTCGACATTCCGACTTTTCAATGGCAGAACAGTCATCAAGCTTCATCATCCTGACTTCACGCTCTGCAAACGCTTCACCAAGCAGACTTTTTAATCTTGTTGGAACATTTTGCCATTTATTCACCCTCCCCTACAGGAATTAACTATTGGATAAATACTGGAGTAATTAATTTCAAAAAATCTTTTTAAAGACTCATAGAAGGTAAATACAAAGCGGCGGTTTCTTGCTATAAAAATAAACCACTTGTTAGATCTTGTAAATATAACATGTTGCATGTTGTCCAATTGTAAATAGATGCACAAATCAGATGTACAAAAAAAGAGGAATCTGAAATTTGTATGATCACGATCATTAGTTGAATTTCCTTTAATAAATAAAAGAGAAGGAAAGGAATTTCTTTGATGAATCATCTACATTTTTGTGTCTTGTGATAAGCTTAAATTTTCTTACTTAAGAAAATACATTTTTGGACACATCAATTAATCCAAGTTTCATCTCATATTTCATATTTTATGTCCATAAAATACAATGCCACGTATCATCCCCCAAATCCCTAGACAAATCATTACTTTCAGTTTCCCTTCACAACAACATTTCCCTTTCTTTAAAATGTCTTTGTCATGATTAGAAGGTGATGTCTATGAAGACACAGCATGGTACTAATTGAAGTAAGGCAGAGACTCCAACCCCAAGCACCTCTTAAGCGGGAGATTCTCCTGCTGAGACCACCTAGCAAGTGAGAGACTCTGACTCAATGTGCGCATGGCCCACACTACCAGTGCAAAGCACGAAATTCCTTGGGACTTGAGGCCAGTATTAGGGTTATAGAAGCTCTCTGGTGCTATTTTAGACTTATTTTTTAACATATGACAACACTAAATGAGGTAAAATCCAATGATACAGATTCAGTTTTTTCATAAAGGTGGTTGAGCAGGAGAAACACAGCTAGGGCGGGAGAAATTCAAACTTAAGCGGGAGGGTGGGAGATTTTGTGAAAAATCTGAAAATGAACTCAAAGTGGGAGATCTCCCGCCGAAAACAGGAGAGTTGGAGTCTCTGGTAAGGGCGAGGTCTGATGACTACACTACTGTATAAGCCGTTATTTTCATGAATTTTGCGAATCACTCACTGATCGCGAATTTCACAACATGCGAAAATACCACACGTTTGCTTTAGCTCGCATCGTCACATTGATGCCATCGCCAGTATGCGGAGAGTGCAGCAGTTCCTTTGTGTGTAGCATCAGAGCACAATACACACAGAAATTGTCACTCACCACAAGTTAGTTTTGTAGTCACCGCCAAAAAATCCCTTTATAAGAAGCCAAATTCTGCTACCAAAAATGCGTAATCAGTGCAATCTTACCAAAGCATGCGGGGTTTAGTGGGATGGTAAAGAAGCGGGATTGTGAAAACGCGCTATAAATCAAGAAATCAGGGTTTTTATGACAGGTTTTTTGTTTATCGCAAGTTACGAGTGTGATGGTATCGGCTAAAAAACAAATTGAAAAACAAATCCCCCGGATCTCCAATTTGGCTTTTTCATGTACTAATAAGTTTACTGCAAGTCACCGTCTTGCTACTGCATTCACACTGACGAAATCAACAACGAAAATGTCTCTAAGACTGTGATTCGCAAAATTATCTGTACGGGGAAAATATTGGCTTATACAGTATATTGGTGATGATGATGTATGCTTGGTGGTGATGTTGATAATGATGAACATACAAATGATTGTGGTAGATACAAAGAAAGGCATCTAGACCATGATGATGAAGCAACTGTGATCATCATGACGACAATTAAGATGGCTGTTTGATTTGAAATTCTTTATGCTCAGACAAAAATTAAAATTTACTTTCATGTATCTAAGCAATGACTAATGAGTGTATCTTTGTATGAACACAAGAGTTACATGTCATTTTGTAAAAGTGTGTACCACTGACCTGAAAACATTTTTACAGTTATTAGGGGTTCAATTTCACAGCACTTTCTTTATAAATTTTTTTTAGAAAAAACATACTGTAAATCATTTTCATTTAAAAACTTCTCATAATGATCTACTGGTAATTTTTTTTTCAAACTCCTCAACCATCCATTAACCTCTAGAATACCAGGTAAATATTTCGAGGTACAAGTACTATCTGTACCCATATCATTTTTTCAAGAGGAAAATATGTGTTATACCAAAATCAAAACGTGTTCAACGGGTTAAAATATTGCTGCTATCGCCGCCATCATCGGAAAAGTGGTGCCTATATCTTTCTCTTGCTATTTAGGCGAGACAAAAATGAAATGAGAAGGAAAAAACAGATGTATACCAGTACTTTTCTTCAAGAGTATGAAGTACAGTTGTACTGTTAATGACCTGTAACAGTAGATAAACCCTTAAAAAATATTTCACTCATATCTCATGATTTTATGATAATGGACATGACACCTGTTTTCATACAAACAGGGAACAAAAAGGAACATGACCAGCACCAATGCATATATACCCTTAATAAAGATAAATTTCTTTAATAGTAAAACATTTTAATCACTATCCAAAGAAAAGTTATAAATAGTGATACTGTTTTGTACCAAAGGTCACAAAACCAGGGAGGTTGAAGTTCAGAACCAACTACATGTATGAAGCCTCTCCCCTTGGCTTTATTTCCCTGGCTCTAAAATTGAAGCCACTTGGCAAGTTAACTATTCGGTACTTGACAAAACTCTAGTTGATATTCCATGGAAAGAAATATTAATGTAATTCAGTTTTCTCATCCCACCGGATATCATATGCCTGAAGGATATTGAGATGATGAATGATTTATGGAAAGTGGAAATATGAACATGACATGAACTAGTAGCAATGGGACAGGGAAAACATATTGATCATTTGAGTGGGGGGCAAACAGGGACTTCACATTATAATTCACCACTCACAGCCAAAGGGAAAAGTAGGCCCCCTACATTTCAAAGTCACACAGAAGATTCAAGAGAAAAGCCTGATCAGTTTAAGTGAATGTATTTTGCTTTACCATGACATTTAATGTTCATGGATTCTATATTTTTCTAGGTCACCAGACAACCAATTTCTATCCTTCAGTGACACAATGAAACATACATGTAAAATAGCTTTCTCCATATACTGTCAAATGTCCATCCATTACTAAATGATCACTCTTCTAAACAAAAAAATGTTTGAGGATCCATATTAAGCAGTTGCTACATAATCCTAACAGGCAATCCCATAACATAAAATCTTTGCTCATGGCCTGAAAGGAAACAAGTAAAAAAGACAAAGAATTATCCATTCCCCTGTCACCTCTACACCCTGCAATGTCCATTATAAAGCTACAGTCACAACCAGCCGTGCACCTTCGTACATGTGGTCTGCGACAGATTTTGTAGAAAATTCTTTCGTCACGCGCACGGGCCCATATTTTTTTATTGAGCAGGCAGGAGCACGCAGAACATGCAGGGCGGTGGTGGACATGTCCAACAAACACTGCGTGTGGCTACATGTTTTGGTAAACGCATATGGCACGTGCAGCTATCGCAAGGCGGTGCACGGAATCGCACGGACTATCTAACCTTCGGAATAACGAACCTTATTTCATTTTCGGATAAACGAACCTTCGGAATAACAAACATTATTTCATTTTCGGATTAACGAGCCTTCGGAATAACTCCACAAATGTTTGGATTAACGATCCCTTTTTAATTTTCGGACTAACAAACATCTAGGTATACGTAATCGCGTGTTTCGAAATAACGAACCTTCGGAATAACAAACCTTCGGAATGACGAGCTGTAACCAGACAGGGCTCAGGACTGGCCATGCCTACAAACAGTTCAAGCAACCGACACTTTGACATCTGTACTCAACATACTATCTGCCTTTACCTGCCCCTAAAAAATTATGTTGGAGAGCAAAGTTAATAAATGACACACAATATCTTTAGTGTCGCCCAGGAAAAATATAAACACTCCCTCAACTCCCCCCCCCCAAAAGAATTTAAACAATGATTTGAATATCCCAAGGTTACTTGGCTGTTTGGATGCTCACGTACATGTAAGCCCTTTCAAAGACTAAAAGAGGATGAATTCTTCCTCCATTAAAAGATAAAACACAAGTCACTCCTGATGGTACATATTATCAATGGTGGAGGAAATCAATATTCAACATAAGTGAAATTTGACTTATTTTCATTGATTTGGCCTATTTTCAGTCTACTGTGAGTTATTTCATGAAACTTTGTACATTCATGTATCTTCAGGAGCTCACTAACTAACAGGAGCTTAGGCCAAATTAAATATCTGATACAGCATGCAGCAAGGACAAAGCCCTAAACTATATTCTCATTTGCATAATTTGCTAATCTCTTTTGCACACTGAAGCATAAGATATCAGGATTTCTATGAAACTAAAATCAGACAAACTCCCCAAGAAGACTTGTGACAGTTAAAGGGGGTACCCAATGCTGAAACAATGTTAGCTCATTTAAAAGAGCATGATTTTATTAGCAGAAAATCATCTGCCTAAAGTTTTTTGAAAAGTCGTGTTGCCAAGGAAACCCCCAAATGTGGTAAGATTTCAGGATATTTTTGACCCCTCAGCTGTGACCCAGTTTCAACTGGGTACCCAATTTCACGTCAAAATGACGTCAAAGTGGTTACCTTGTCGCGCACTTCTAGCAAAATGCGCGCAAGGTATAATACATATTGTACAGTCTAGCGCGCAGCACAACTGCAATGCGCGAAGCTGGGTACCCACTTTTACGTCATACCTCATACTCAAATTTTTTTGTCAACTCTTGACTTTTTATGAGAAAATTATCCAAAATGCATTGATTTCGATTGAAAATCATCAAATTTTCAATGTTATTCTTCTTAGAATTCTATTCTCGATCATATATCAAAAAAAAAATTTACCATTGTGTAATCACTTTAACAAAAGTAAGCAATTCAGTTTTAGTTCACTGAAGTGTGACTGAAGGATTTCCCCTGAATTTTACATGAAATGTAGCAGAGAAGTAGAGCTACATGCCTCTGTATTCAGATTTCCTCAAAGATTCCTGATTAAAAAATTACAGAGATTTATTTTATACGGAAGTTAGTGTTTATATTCTATAATTGTTTTTTAACCTTGACATAATCAGATTTCTACTATAACAAGGTAATTTTGATGGCCACAAAGACCTTGTTATAATGAGTTTCCACTGTATCACATCAAACCTCCTGATACATGAACGGATGTGAATGACACACAATGACCCACATCAAACAAACATGAAACTGTCTCAAAAGATCCTTGTCATTCTAGTCAGAGGAAGAGTGAAAAGCTTTCTCACACCATATCATAAGAACAACTTGACTTCTACACTGGCAATCTCATTTCATCCTACAATAGCTTGATTGTTTGGAGAGGTTTGCATAAAATGTGGGGGGGGGGGGGGTGGGCAGACCCGGCAGAGAGACCCAAACACACTATCAATAAATCAATTTGCTTAACCCATTCGTGACTGGAATTATTTAAAGCCTAATTTGATCAGCTTTTTTTCTTCAAATTGGCAACACCAACATTTTTATTTTATTGCTACATTTTTCTTATAAAACGTCATGTATCTGAAATAAATATAAATTGACAGAAATTATGATGAGAAGTAAAAAAGTTGCTAATTTGCAGGGAAAACGGTGATTTTAAACTTTCTATCACATTGCTTTTTTTAAAAGGAAAATAAGCATTAAAATCCTTAATGCTCATTTTCCTTTAAAAAATTTTCAGCATCAAACATCGAATATTGACGCAACCAAAATGGGCACAGTTTGTGTAGGATTTTTTGCTCTTTCTGCTCATGTATCTGGTATGAATTTTAGGGCTTTGCATCAAAAGATATAGGCCAAACCTCAAAATGTGGACCTATGTCACGAATGGGTTAATGTATGTTCTATCGGTAGATGTACTTGCGCTGTGCAGCAAATGTACATACTGTTATGTGATAATAAGACCAATTTCACATTTTCTATAATTTAATAATAATAATAAATAATAATATGCAACACTTATATAGCGCTTAATACAAATGTTTCTAAGCGCTGCATATCATTACCCCGGCTTTAGCTCGGCTACCATGATCAGGCGCTCGAGCATTCAAGGAATTTCTTCCTACCGGGTACCCATTTACTACACCTGGGTGGACAGTGACAAATGTAGATAAACGTCTTGCCAAAGGACGCGAGTGCAGCGGTGGGATTTGAACCCCGGACCCTGTGGTTCAAAGTCCGGAGACTTGTCCACTGATGCACAACACCTCTACACCTTTAATTTAGCGATACTTTTAATAATCAATACTTAATACTCAATACTTAATCAATACTTCTACAGGAAGTAAAACAGGAAGTTAAATGTTTACAAACTTCATTCTTCTTCAGAAAGTATTACTCATACGTCTTCCAACTAAAGCTATGACGCACTGGTCACTTTATGGTCTTCTTATTCACTACATCACTCCTTCCAGATAACTGACCACTCCCCAAATACTGAGTAAAAGTTATGACGTACATTAGGCCTTCGGTCAAGAGCTCAAGGTTGACCAACTCCCTATGAGGGTTTACCCATTATAAAAGGGGTTCACTTCAGGACTCTAATCAGAGAGAACCAGAATACTTCAGAATACTTCAGACTACATTCAAGACATCATCAGAGTACAGTCACCATCAGACTTACTCTAGACTTCTGTTCATATTTTTAATCTTCAACTGAATAAATGTTAACTTCATACTTTAACTGACTTTGAGTATTTCTTGTCTTCAGTGTACATGTTCTCTGTTGCTGGACGGTTGAACTAAACACTAAATCCGATCCCAAACATGACAATACTCTTCAAATTGAGAATTACAGAAACAAGCAATATCTTCAGCATGTATAAAAGAATGGTTCCGCAAGAGAAAATTTTGTACTGGTCTATAAGATTTCTTCTCTGCAACTTTTCACTGACAACTAAAATAAGTAACAATTTCATAATACCATTACGTCCGCTGGTATCTTCAGCTACGTGCATGTGGAAAGCGAAAACGAATTACAGAAATAGACGCGAATACAGAGCAGCGGATTATTGCGCAATGCAATAGCAGTGAAAGCCAAAATATAAATCTACCAGTAACAGTTAAGCATTAACGTTAGCACTCTCATATTTTGTAAGTACAATTACTTAAGTTTACAGCATAAATCATTACTGGAAATACGTTATTATTTCATTTTTTTTTCTGCTGGGATACGGTCTCAATCGACTGATACCGGATCCGTCCCGGGGCCTCAGACCGCGGGGATCTGATCCCAATCCCGGACCGGCTGACAGCACTACCCTTATGTGCAAAAAGGCTAGTTCAAACTCAGTCATAATATGGTACTACGCTACTTGCATTTGAAAACAACTCCTTCCACAACCAAAGTTTCTTCAATCTTTTAATTGCTCTTTTCCAGTTCAACCTTCATTAATTCTCTGTAGAGATTAAGTTTTTCAATCTTCTCTCTACAATACATGTGTACCTTTTACAAGGATGTTAAAAAATTATGCTTGGGGATGGGATACAGGCCTTGGGGGAGGGTGGGGGGGTGTCAGGGGGTGTGTCAGGGGGGTGGTACTGGGAGACTAACCACAACTGCAGGCTTCTAGGAGGTACTAGGAGACTACTCGCGATGGCAGGCTTCTAGGAGGAACTAGGAAACTACTAGCAACTGCAGGTTTCTAGGAGGTCTGCAGGCTTCTAGGTGGTCTGCAGGCCTCTAGGAGGTACTAGGAGACTACCCACGATTGCAGGCTTCTAGTAGGTACTAGGAAACTACTCATAATTGCAGGCTTCTAGGAGGTCTGCAGGCTTCTAGAAGGTACTAGACTACCCACCATTGCAGGCTCCTAGGAGGTACAAGAGACTACCCGCAATTGCAGGCTTCTGGGAGGTACCTAGCCTTTAGCCAAGGCACTTGGTGCTGTTATTTCCCTAAACGCGCCTGAATACATAGACTAATCGCACGACAACTGTGATCCGTGGCTGGAGGTTCGTCAGCACCAAGGCCTTTACTAACCTGAGTGGTTGTTGTAGTTTATTTCTTTTGTTATGTATTATATTTCCGCTACCGAATCGGTAGATAATTAGATGCAAAGTAGCTTACCGAGAAAGCCCCCCAAACCGCCCGTTCAAATCCGATACACCAATCAGAGTAGACAATTCGAGAGAACTTATGAATATTTATTATTCACATGTGCCTAACATTCGACGTGTTGCACAATAACAATCAATCAGCTGAACCACTATGCGTAGGTTGAAATGAAAAAGGAGAGAGGAAAGTTTTACGATAGATCTACTTATTTAGCAAAATAGTAAATACAGTAAGTCATCAAATTATTTATTTCCTTTAATAAATTTATCTGTTTTATTGAAAATTGAATTAAATATTATTCATTAATTTGTACATTTCAATATCTATACCCCCATAATTTAATGAACGAATCCATATAACACACCGCGGTTAAAACAGTTACGATTGGTCACAATCGTCGCTAGCTGCTGTATATGCAAGACCCTCGTGCATATGCATGAGCTCCGCAAGTTAGCAAAGGCCTCGGCGCTGACGCGCCTCGTTCCACTGATCACTGCCATAAATTCACACTGTTTAGTCTATTTTTCAAACCCTGCTTGGCAGACAAGCAGCGCGCGAGGCCTTGCCCAAAGGCTAGGAGGTACCAGGAAACTACTCTCAATTCGCTGGTGAATCAGGAGATGGAGCCCTACAGATTTCACAGCCACAGAGGTAAGTTGATGAAAGAAATATGCAAACATACAAATACTGGATTCAAGCCATACGCCAGATGTAAAACATACATGAGTGTACTATGCTATTAAAATGAATGACTGTAAATTGTTTGGACTGAGAATGTGGAATAGATCTCAAGAAACAATGACAAGTCTTCCGGTAAATGTTGAATAACATACATGTACATGTACTTGATAGTCAGCCAACACATATTGATTTAATTTAATCCTTGTGTGTACAGTAGCATCCTTATCGTACACATTAAAGGAAGCCTTTGATTTCAGTCAAACTTGGCTCGTGATCAAGTTTTTGTATGAAAAGAAAAACTTCTAACAGTAGACTTGAGTACTACCATATGTGTATTAATCTGTAAACGTAACCTGAAATAAAGAATGAACAGGGTTTTTTTTATGTCTTTCCACGTAATCTCCCATCTTCCTTTCCCTCTTATCTACTTCCAGATAATACACAGGTTCATGATCTTCCTTCAACTCAACACATGTCCCATCCATCACAATCCACTTCTCTCTACATGTACCATTTTCACAGGTCTCAGCATCTTCCAGACCCAATTCTTCCATGAGCTCACTTGTATTCTCTACCATTTTCACTGGTCTCAGCATCTTCCAGACTCAATCCTTCCATGAGCTCACTTGTATTCTCTACCATTTTCACTGGTCTCAGCATCTTCCAGGCCCAATCCTTCCATGAGCTCACTTGTATTCTCTACCATTTTCACTGGTCTCAGCATCTTCCAGGCCCAATCCTTCCATGAGCTCACTTGTATTCTCTACCATTTTCACTGGTCTCAGCATCTTCCAGGCCCAATCCTTCCATGAGCTCACTTGTATTCTCTACCATTTTCACTGGTCTCAGCATCTTCCAGACCCAATCCTTCCATGAGCTCACTTGTATTCTCTACCATTTTCACTGGTCACAGCATCTTCCAGACCCAATCCTTCCATGAGCTCACTTGTATTCTCTACCATTTTCACTGGTCTCAGCATCTTCCAGACCCAATCCTTCCATGAGCTCACTTGTATTCTCTACCATTTTCACTGGTCTCAGCATCTTCCAGACCCAATCCTTCCATGAGCTCACTTGTATTCTCTACCATTTTCACTGGTCTCAGCATCTTCCAGACCCTATCCTTCCATGAGCTCACTTGTATTCTCTACCATTTTCACTGGTCTCAGCATCATCCAGACCCTATCCTTCCATGAGCTCACTTGTATTCTCTACCATTTTCACTGGTCTCAGCATCTTCCAGACCCTATCCTTCCATGAGCTCACTTGTATTCTCTACCATTTTCACTGGTCTCAGCATCTTCCAGACCCAATCCTTCCATGAGCTCACTTGTATTCTCTACCATTTTCACTGGTCTCAGCATCTTCCAGACTCAATCCTTCCATGAGCTCACTTGTATTCTCTACCATTTTCACTGGTCTCAGCATCTTCCAGACCCAATCCTTCCATGAGCTCACTTGTATTCTCTACCATTTTCACTGGTCTCAGCATCTTCCAGACCCAATCCTTCCATGAGCTCACTTGTATTCTCTACCATTTTCACTGGTCTCAGCATCTTCCAGACCCAATCCTTCCATGAGCTCACTTGTATTCTCTACCATTTTCACTGGTCTCAGCATCTTCCAGACCCAATCCTTCCATGAGCTCACTTGTATTCTCTACCATTTTCACTGGTCTCAGCATCTTCCAGACTCAATCCTTCCATGAGCTCACTTGTATTCTCTACCATTTTCACTGGTCTCAGCATCTTCCAGACCCAATCCTTCCATGAGCTCACTTGTATTCTCTACCATTTTCACTGGTCTCAGCATCTTCCAGACCCAATCCTTCCATGAGCTCACTTGTATTCTCTACCATTTTCACTGGTCTCAGCATCTTCCAGACCCTATCTTTCCATGAGCTCACTTGTATTCTCTACCATTTTCACTGGTCTCAGCATCTTCCAGACTCAATCCTTCCATGAGCTCACTTGTATTCTCTACCATTTTCACTGGTCTCAGCATCTTCCAGACCCAATCCTTCCATGAGCTCACTTGTATTGTTTCCATCGGACAGTTTCATGCCACTTTCAGGGATTGTAAAATATCATATTAATTATCATATTACATTGGGAGATTAAACAGCATCAATTCAACTTTAAAACAGAGTTAAAATTCTCCTAGCTCTCAGTAGACAATGTGCATTCATGGTTGAATAGCATTAAAAAAGAATTTGAACAAGATGAATGCGACTGTGACTTACATGTGACTTACATGTACCATACATACATGTATAACTCAATGGCTCAAACTATTCATGAATCAATATGATAACCAGAATAAGAAAACTTGTGATTACTTATCAACCTGTTCATGCCCGCATTGTTAGGTACCGACACTGCTCTCATACAAGATTAATTTGATGAAATGAGAGAGCTCCTTTGTTCCGTTGTTCCATGTAAAGCATGTAAAGCAGCTTGATAACCCAAGCGTGTCTGGCAGTGCGCTGCTCCCAGTAGTTTCAATGCACTTTACAGTATTATGTACATGAAAGTAGTACATGGAAGTAGTACATGGAAATTGCAAATCCGTCAACTCTTTGCCGATCCTGTACGAGCCTTCGATACGCAAATCTTGTCGATTGAATGAATGATATGTCTGTTTCAATTGCTTCCAAAAATAATGAAACAAAAGGTATAAAATAACAGGTAACTTCCAAGAATGTGTAGTTGATTTAATAACCTTTCTAATGGTACAACACAAATTACACAAAAACTATGTAAAAAAAGCAGTGAAATGGATCAAGGTAACTTTCTTGGGAACGGACTATATACAGCTCCCATATATGAATGAGTTTTACGGAGAGCTCTGTGTAGGCTCCTGTTGACAATCATTGTACCTCTGACAGGGAAAAAATGATTTTTTTTTCTGGGGCTACTTTTTGAGCTTACTCACCCGAATTTTCTTCATTGTATTACAGTTTACACTGCAGCCTATGAAAATTTCAGGGGCTCTTTTTTAGTTTTCCAGGGCTCTCTGTGGCATTTCGGGGGCGAATTCGCCCCGAGCGCCCATATATTTTTTCCCCTGATCTTTGACCTTTAACCTAACAAACAAGAAGTCGGATCACTGTCTCCTCATAGACATGTACATGTATATAAACAGTTGAAATATAGTTAACAAAACTAAGAAATCTTTATTTTCATGCACATGACCTCTATGACCCATTGACCTACACATGTACATGTATGTACCCCAAAATCTTATCAGATCAGCTTCCTATAATGATGAATACTTGCACCAAGTTTGAAGTTCATACATTTATAAAATGGTTAAGATACCTGCTAACATGGCTAAAAACCTGAAATTTTGGAACTGACCTCGATGGAATTGACCGTGATGACCAGTAACCTACATGTACATAGCAAAAATTCAAATCAGACCTCGTTAACAACGCTAAAACGTTTATTATTTACCTGTGACTTTGACCTTTGACCTACTTGCATCTAACCCAAAATTTAATCAGATTGTCTTCCATATGGTGATACATACTAGAATCAAGTTTGAAGTTCATACCTCAAATGGTAAGTTAAGATACCACATTAACTGTAATGACATGAAATTCTGGGGTTTTTTTTTTTACCGCTGACCTATTACCCGAAAATCTAATCACAGCGTCTTCCTACTGTGATGCATAATAGCACCAAGTTTGAATACCTCAGACAGTTCTTGAGATATCATGTTAAGGAGGTTTACACATGAAATTTCATAAATTGACCACTGTGACCTTTGACCTTCGACCTACATATACCCCCAAATCTAAGCAGATTGTTTTCCTATTGTGATGGTTCTTGAAATATTGCATTAACAAGGTTAACATCTGAAATTTCGGAATTGATCTCTGCCGCCGTAGACGTATGAACCCCAAAATCTTATCAGACTGTCTTCCTACATGTATGGTGATGAATACTAAAAGTTTGAAGTTCATAGCTCAAATGGTTCTTGAGAATAACAATGCAAAACATGAATTTCAGCTTCTTTGACCATTGACATATGTACCCTCAAATCTAATCAGATCATGCATACTAGCACCAAGTTTGAAGTTCAAAATCAAATGGATCTTGAGATATCGTTTTAACAAGGCAAAAACATCAAATTTCATAAATTGGCATTTGACCTTTGACCTACCGACCCCAAAACTGAATCAGATCGTTTTACTTTGGTGATACATAATAGGACCAAATTTGAAGTTCAATTAAATCTATAATGGTTCTTGAGATATTGTGTTAACAAAACAGCGAGACAGATAGATAGAAGGACAACTACAAAACAAATGGAGGCATAAGAATTGGAAAGCTTAAAATTAGTAAATGGAATTAAGGCACATATTCATTGATTTTAAAAACTTACTTAATTTTCATTATTGCATGTGTAGGTGAAGTTTAGATTGGACAAGTTTGTCAAAATTCAACGCTTGGAAACATTCGAAGTAAAGATTATTACCAATAACAAAGCACTAAAATACAGCCCTGACATAGCACCTTCTCCGAATGCCTCTGAGATGTGCGACGTCACAGGTGGGATGTTAATTGCGCAAGCAGACGATGTCCCATAACATCTCACACATTTTCAGTGCCTGTTTTGTCGTCTTCTCTTCAGTTATTTCTCTCACTTCACTAGCGTCGGTCTAAATTTTAATCTATTGCTTCACTCTAAACCCCGTGCATGGTATTATTTGGATGGAAAATGAAGTGTTAACAGAATATTGAATCAGTTGCTTGTAAACAAATAGGCACCATTGAATTTTCAGCTGCATACGCCACGGTATGGTTGGCGATTCAAGAGGGAACAAATCCCATCCATGAAATCATTCAGCAGGCTTTTCAATTTGAAAGTGTGGTTTCTTTGATTGTACATGTATACAGGATAAGGGTTAATGGTCAAACAAAAGATTTCAGCCATCACAATCAGTTTCATTTCCCTTTTAGAATGGTGTGAAATATAGGCACATTTGAATACACTAAATTCTTTCTAATTTGAGAAATTATTATACTGCAATTATGTTCATTCTTTATGGGACATCGTCTGCTTGGGCAAGATTGGTGCCTTCAATAATGTCATTAAAACATCGTTATTTTTCTGGCGAATCGCTTGTATATCACAGATGCTAGGAGGTGGTTTTATTTGCATTATTTGTTTAATTACCTGATATAAGTTGACGTAAAACTGATACGATTGCTATCTGTAAGCTTGCCAGTTTCTCGTGATACAGTATTTTCCATATTTGTGATTTTCTTTGAATGTGACCTTAATAAGAAAAGTAGCTAGTTCACATAAAGTCATTGCTAGACTCTGTATGAACACAGCTTTTTATGCAACATGCACCTGTACAACATTTCCCGATAAGCAGCCGCTGATGAGGAGTGAAAGTTCACATGAAAAGTTTAATTTTCCAGACCATGCCTGTATCTTACCAGACAGCTGGCTTGTTTATAAAGTGCACATCTTTCCATTGCAACAGCTGATCCATGTAAAGGAAATGTCTAACAAGGCAACCAACATGCTCAATAAAGAGTCACAGTTTCCCTTTCACACGCAAAATTAAACCACTAATCACATTTT
The DNA here is from genome assembly GCA_029962745.1 of Echinometra lucunter. Lineage (NCBI taxonomy): Eukaryota > Metazoa > Echinodermata > Echinoidea > Camarodonta > Echinometridae > Echinometra > Echinometra lucunter. Next base: position 27,902,237 of record CM057163.1, on the reverse strand, counting down.
TCACACATTCATACATCTGCAGTAGGGCGGAATGTCGGGCTCGGAAACAGAAGTGGAGGGGCCACTATTTGTCCGCCCAACAAAGGTGCCCCCTCCACTTCTATTGCCGCGCCCTTTCTTCTACAGGGGTGAGAGAGCAAGATGAAAAAAAATCTGAAAAAATCTGAAATTAAAAGTAACAAGCGCGAAGCATGAAGTCCCTTAGGCCCGGGTCCAGGGCCCACCTAGGGCCCTCAAAGCTCTAGGGTTCTAGATGCTCTCTGGTGCAATCTAGGCTTATTTTGGAAACAATTTCTTTCAATTCAAAATGAGTGGTTTTGGTATTTTTTTTTTCTTTGAACGATCATACATTTGTATCCGACAACACCAGCCATGTTGATAAGAGTCTAAACAAAAATATACAAACTTCTGAAACTGGCAAACAAATCAAGATGTTCCATGAGTCCATTCCTTCCATCACATAAAAATTAAGGCTCCTGGTATAAAATTAAAAAAAACAAACGAATTGTCAATGCACCTACGTACTGTACCGTACCTATGATGTAACAGAATCCAATCATGAAGTTAACTGGCGACAAAAACTTATTAAAAGAACAGTTTCATACTGTATTTACATCCATTCATACAAATCAATTCAGGTTGAAAGAGTATAACAAGGGATCAATCCAGGTTGAAAGAGTATAACAAGGGGTCAATCCAGGTTGAAAGAGTATAACAAGGGGTCAATTCAGGTTGAAAGAGTATAACAAGGGGTCAATTCAGGTTGAAAGAGTATAACAAGGGGTCAATTCAGGTTGAAAGAGTATAACAAGGGATCAATCCAGGTTGAAAGAGTATAACAAGGGATCAATCCAGGTTGAAAGAGTATAACAAAGGGTCAATCCAGGTTGAAAGAGTATAACAAGGGGTCAATTCAGGTTGAAAGAGTATAACAAGGGGTCAATTCAGGTTGAAAGAGTATAACAAGGGGTCAATTCAGGTTGAAAGAGTATAACAAGGGGTCAATTCAGGTTGAAAGAGTATAACAAGGGGTCAATTCAGGTTGAAAGAGTATAACAAGGGATCAATCCAGGTTGAAAGAGTATAACAAGGGGTCAATTCAGGTTGAAAGAGTATAACAAGGGGTCAATTCAGGTTGAAAGAGTATAACAAGGGGTCAATTCAGGTTGAAAGAGTATAACAAGGGGTCAATTCAGGTTGAAAGAGTATAACAAGGGGTCAATTCAGGTTGAAAGAGTATAACAAGGGGTCAATCCAGGTTGAAAGAGTATAACAAGGGGTCAATTCAGGTTGAAAGAGTATAACAAGGGGTCAATCCAGGTTGAAAGAGTATAACAAGGGGTCAATTCAGGTTGAAAGAGTATAACAAGGGATCAATTCAGGTTGAAAGAGTATAACAAGGGGTCAATTCAGGTTGAAAGAGTATAACAAGGGGTCAATTCAGGTTGAAAGAGTATAACAAGGGGTCAATTCAGGTTGAAAGAGTATAACAAGGGGTCAATTCAGGTTGAAAGAGTATAACAAGGGGTCAATTCAGGTTGAAAGAGTATAACAAGGGGTCAATTCAGGTTGAAAGAGTATAACAAGGGGTCAATTCAGGTTGAAAGAGTATAACAAGGGGTCAATTCAGGTTGAAAGAGTATAACAAGGGGTCAATTCAGGTTGAAAGAGTATAACAAGGGGTCAATTCAGGTTGAAAGAGTATAACAAGGGGTCAATTCAGGTTGAAAGAGTATAACAAGGGATCAATCCAGCAAAAAGGATAGCTCCATATATCCAAAATACTTTGAAAATGAAATCCAATCAAATCATTCTCGAAGATTCACCACACACACGTGAGATACCATCAGCATGAGGCGCCCAAAACTGCACCAGCCGAAGCTAGTCGATGCAGCCGTGTCATCTGGCGGTGTGCATGCTAGCGCTGCGGGTAGCACAAGTGTTCGTTCAGGTGAAAGGCCGCTTTAAACCTCGCCGCTGAATGCGCATGTGCTAAATACGAAAAGTACACACGCCATTGCGTGGCATTGTACTGAAGTGAACAGTTGTACACTCACTCGATATGTCGTCAAAATATGCTAAACCATTGAGTGCTAATACTCAAAATACTAGGAAATTAGAAATTAAAAATAAGTGGAAAATGAAAATTGCTGTTTGATGTAAAAAGAAAATCGGCATTCTGCGGAAAATCTGAGATTTCACAGCCCTGCTTCTAGCTCCTCTGTACATCTGATACATGCTCATCAATTCCTTTGCTATCTCACCTCTATTATTCTTTTATTTTACACATGATACAGAATACACTAATATGTGTGGAAGAGTGCATTTAGAGAAGAATGAAACCCTGGGAAAAAAAATTAATTTTAATGAAAAGAGAGAATAGAAAGAACTAACGTTTAAAAAGTTTTATAAAACGGATTCAAGAATGTAACCAATCAGATGCGCTGAAGTGAGTCACGTGTGCGCTCTTTGTTTTTTTGCCAGTATGCATGGGAGTGAAAAAATTGCACGCAAAAAAGCATAACATGCACTCCGACTGGAAATCCTCATGCACGTGTACGCGTATGCTACCTCTGGGTGCAAACCCAATGTGCGATGAAATGTGCATAGTTTTATGTAGCAAGGACATTGATGCGCGTATCAAGAAGCACATTACATTGTCAGGCTAGGCTGAGCTTATCATACATGATGTCACAAAAGAAAGCAATTGGCAGCCTCCATGACTGCAAAACTTGACATTTCGTAGCTTATATTCTGGCTTATATTCATGTTGTCGACCCGTTTTATAAAACAAATAATTCATGCTTTGTGGCTCGTGCATTAGTGATATGCACTGCACTCAGTTAAGTCTCGTTCATTATCCCATTGTGACTTGACGTTTGTGCAGTTGCGTATTCACTAATGCACTTGCAAGCATGAATTATTTGTATACTATCAAAGTCGGTTTTGAAATGAGAGCGTTACGAAAATTTAAACAGTTTCAATTTATTTTCTATGACGATCCTCAAATGGACTTATGGTTCGAAAGTTACCAACCCAAGTAAGCTTGGAGGTAAATTTTCACATTCGACTTCATTTGACCTTTGAAATATATTTGTGACCTTTGACCTTCGCTCCATCTCTTGGGCTCGACAAAAAAACTGATTTTTCAGTCTGAGTGTGTGTACATGTAGTCACTGGTGAGATGACTTCGGATGCTAGGAAGAACCTTCAAAGATTTTTTGTTCTGATTTGTTCGGATGCTAGGAAGAACCTTCCAAGATTTTTTGTTCTGATTTGTTCGGATGCTAGGAAGAACCTTCCAAGATTTTTTGTTCTGATTTGTTCGGATGCTAGGAAGAACCTTAGAAGATTTTTTGTTCTGATTTGTTCGGATGCTAGGAAGAACCTTAGAAGATTTTTTGTTCTGATTTGTTCGGATGCTAGGAAGAACCTTTGAAGATTTTTTGTTCTGATTTGTTCGGATGCTAGGAAGAACCTTAGAAGATTTTTTGTTCTGATTTGTTCGGATGCCAGGAAGAACCTTCCAAGATTTTTTGTTCTGATTTGTTCGGATGCTAGGAAGAACCTTAGAAGATTTTTTGTTCTGATTTGTTCGGATGCTAGGAAGAACCTTTGAAGATTTTTTGTTCTGATTTGTTCGGATGCTAGGAAGAACCTTTGAAGATTTTTGTTCTGATTTGTTCGGATGCTAGGAAGAACCTTAGAAGATTTTTTTGTTCTGATTTGTTCGGATGCTAGGAAGAACCTTCCAAGATTTTTGTTCTGATTTGTTCGGATGCTAGGAAGAACCTTAGAAGATTTTTTGTTCTGATTTGTTCGGATGCTAGGAAGAACCTTTGAAGATTTTTTGTTCTGATTTGTTCGGATGCTAGGAAGAACCTTAGAAGATTTTTTGTTCTGATTTGTTCGGATGCTAGGAAGAAACCTTCAAAGATTTTTTGTTCTGATTTGTTCGGATGCTAGGAAGAACCTTTGAAGATTTTTTGTTCTGATTTGTTCGGATGCTAGGAAGAACCTTCCAAGATTTTTTTGTTCTGATTTGTTCGGATGCTAGGAAGAACCTTCCAAGATTTTTTGTTCTGATTTGTTCGGATGCTAGGAAGAACCTTAGAAGATTTTTTGTTCTGATTTGTTCGGATGCTAGGAAGAACCTTAGAAGATTTTTTGTTCTGATTTGTTCGGATGCTAGGAAGAACCTTTGAAGATTTTTTGTTCTGATTTGTTCGGATGCTAGGAAGAACCTTAGAAGATTTTTTGTTCTGATTTGTTCGGATGCTAGGAAGAACCTTAGAAGATTTTTTGTTCTGATTTGTTCGGATGCTAGGAAGAACCTTCCAAGATTTTTTGTTCTGATTTGTTCGGATGCTAGGAAGAACCTTAGAAGATTTTTTGTTCTGATTTGTTCGGATGCTAGGAAGAACCTTTGAAGATTTTTTGTTCTGATTTGTTCGGATGCTAGGAAGAACCTTTGAAGATTTTTTGTTCTGATTGTTCGGATGCTAGGAAGAACCTTCCAAGATTTTTTTGTTCTGATTTGTTCGGATGCTAGGAAGAACCCTTCCAAGATTTTTTGTTCTGATTTGTTCGGATGCTAGGAAGAACCTTCCAAGATTTTTTGTTCTGATTTGTTCGGATGCTAGGAAGAACCTTTGAAGATTTTTGTTCTGATTTGTTCGGATGCTAGGAAGAACCTTCAAAGATTTTTTGTTCTGATTTGCTTTACATAATTTACACAGATTGTGCAGCTGATCTCAAACTTAGAGCAAAATTCTGTATTAACCGCCCATTCAAAGAAAATCACAAATACTGTATGGTGAATAATGTATCATTAGAAACTGGGAAGCTCACAGATAGCAATAGTAAAAGTTTTACGTCAACTTCGTACTGGGTAATTAAAAAATGATACAAATAAAACTCCCTCCCAGCATCTGGGATATACGAATGAGTTGCCAGAAAAATAACAAAGTTTTGATGACGTCATAAAGTGCACCAATCCTGCCCAAGCAGACGACATCCTAGAACATTTGCTTATTTGTTTATTTGTTTATTTAAACATAATTTGTTCATTTGTTTATTTAAACATAATTACAATGCAATTATTTCTCAAGTTATAAAGTTTATTTGAAACGTGACTGTATTTCTCACCATTCTTAAAGGAATTAAACCTGATTCCTCATAACTAAAAGCTCTTGTTTGTAGAAATACAGGTAAGGGTTAATCATCAGTCAAGAAACCAACAATTTCAAATTAAAAAGCTGTCGAATGTTAGCATGGGACCGTAGTCTTTCCCTCTTGAGCGCCGACATGCCGCGGGTGTGTGCACCTGAAATACAATCCGCGCCTCATTGTTTTTTTACAAGTAAATAACTCCTTTATTTTTCAAAAGCTGCATTTTCATCAAAATAGTGTCATGCATGAGTTTAGAATGAGGCAACAGATAAATATTAAATGACATTAGTGAAGTAAAGAGAAAATAAGTGAACAGAAGATGACAAAACAGGCACTGAAAATGTGTGAGACGTTATGGGACATCATCTGCTTGTGCAAGTAATGTACAACCTTTGACGTCACACATCTCAGTAGTGTTTGGAGAACTTGTCTGGTGCTATGTCCGGGCTGTATTTCAATGTTTTGTAATTGATAATTATTATGTTGAATGTTTTCAAATGTAGAATTTGATAAGGTTGGTCAACTAAGCTTCACCTTGATGCTAATAATGAGAAAATAAAGTCATTTTTCTAAATCAATGAACGTGTACTTTAAAATCTCTTATGAACATCACTGATGGTGTATTAGGAGAATATTCTTACCTGGGAAAGTAAGTCTACATCTGGGATGTCTTCCAATGAATACAAAAGGAGATGGTAAATCTTCAGGTATGACTAGATTCAGATGATCCATCTGGTTCAATGATGATACTTGACTTTGCTCAGTATCCATGCATACACACCTTCACAGCAACATCAGCATCATTTAATACCTGTAGACAAGATAGAAAGCAAACCTTTCTTTAATCTATTTTGTCGTAAAGTGACTTTAGTTCAAATGATGTGGCAACATCCCAGGTATTTGGTCAGTTGGTGTCAGAAATATATGACATAAGTTCTGAGCAATAAATTTACATCAAGATTTTCACTTTATAATCATTTTTAGTTTACCTAATCTACATGTAATGTGATCAACCAAATGGACATTAGTACATGTAACATGTATATGCTGGATCCTAATCATGAACATGCCATAGTTTGCAAGACTACTGAAGAAGGCAAACTTAAAGGCAATTGGCTAACTTTGTGAGCAGCTGATTAAAACATTCTCAAACTATAGATGACACATGTGTATGAGTACTTGTATTGTACTAAAAAACCCTGAAATCAACCATAATTTGGAATGACAAAGTGTAAGTTAGACGCAAACGGCAATTTTATTATCCTTCGTCTCACGAGACACTCACTAAGAGGACCGCTTGCTTGAATTTGAAAATGCCGTTATGTGCTCCCGCCGCGTGATACGCCAATGCACAAGTACGGTATTGTGAGTCATACGCGCATGCGCACTCCTTATGTCTAATCTGTGCAACCTACTCTCGTATATTTTTCAACATTGGTTCACAATTTTTGATATTTAAATATACTTCCTGTGGGATATTATACTTTGAAAACTTTCAGACTGGTATGTTTTACACTATAACACTTATGTTTATCCCATTTTCAAGTAACAAAACGAGATTTTTTTAAAATCATAACAATGTTAACCAATGCCTTTAAACAGAAGAAGAGGAAGAAAGAACCACAATGTTGATCAGTCAGTTCCAAAAAATATTTCAGGACTGACCTAAACATCACCATCAAATAAGAGCAAGAATCTAGATGCAAACCCTGGGGCAGACACACCACTGAATGAAAATAACCACCTCCATTATGTTAAGCAAGGTATGTAAACTCTGGCCCCTGTTTTCTGGAAATCAATGCCAAGTTAGTCATATCCTTTGTCCGCCAACTACGTAGATGACTCTAACCTTGCTAAACCATTCACGGGAAAGCATACTAGCTAAATGATATCGATACTATCAGTGAGGAAATGTGACAAGACATAGTCTTTATCAATAACACATATATTCTATAAAAGGATTTTTATCCAAACTGCAAATATTTGAGTGAATGGGAGAATGCAAAGATTACAAATAGTAGCAAGGGGCTAGAATTGCAAGATATTTTTCAAATTCGATAGATCACCCCAAAGAAAAACTTATACAATTCAGTTTTTAGAGAATAACGTTCAGTATAGCTTGGAATGTAAGATTGGGTAGCCCAGAGACACTAGTTTATAGAAATAAACACTTGAGTTCATGATCTTAAAAAAGATTTATCCAGTTGTCATGGTTTGCCCAAAACACTGAAAATGCACAATTTTACCAAATTACAAGCTAAAAATTGTGTCTTGGATCTATTTCATGTGAAATTCTATGATATCATTTATCTTTAACTAATACGAGTCTGAAACTACAGACTACTCCTTTGACTATGCCTTGCCTGATGAGGCAGAATTGTGTTCTTTTGTGAGATGTCAAAATCATGGGAGAAACCCCCTAGGAAACTTCTTTTGCAGATCATTTCATATAAAACATAAGAAATATAATATTCATCCATAAGCAAGGATGAATGACTAATTTTAGGAACTTGTACAAAAGATAGATCTGTGAATTATTTTTTAATGTATTTAGCTTCCATTTTGGCCAGCCATAATCTACCAAATTAATGACATGTGATGGTGCTGCATATCAATAAAAAAAGATATGGCAGGGTCAGAGGCGTCATAAGTTCTTAGTCGGGATGTTGGTGTCGATCTTGGCAAACACGGCTTTGTGAAACACATAGCAGACAACTAGCCAACTAGCGGCAATCTTAGCTGAGAATTTGACGGTTTCAAGAAACAGACCCTGATTTCCATTCTTTTCAGGCTAATGATTATCCATCTCTAAACAAAAATCAAAATGAACTGAGATGAGTCTAAACTATTCGGACAAATCCTCAAAATCCCTTTTTCACATCAACTTGGAGATGGGAAGAAAGAAAGCGAGAGAGAGAGAGAGAGAGAAAGGCTGCAGAATAGTGTGAACATCCCCTCTGACCCAAGTTGGGTCACAGTATTTGTGGAGACTGCACAGTCATTGGGTACCCTCAAATCACCTTTGACCTTTAGTATTCAAATTTTTCTGTTAATTGTATATAAATTGTGTATTGTAAATACATGTATGTATATTGTAAATATTTTTTTTTTTGGGGGGGGGGGGGGGGGGGATATATAACCATTCATAAAATTCATAACAACTATCCATAATTAGCATTATACTATTTTGTCATAGTTCCTTTTACCAAAGTACATATAGGTTTATGAAATATGTATACATCCCTTACAGTTTCAATATTGGCCGAAAAAAAGTGACAGAAAACCGCTACTGTAGAAGCCCTTGTAATCCGCTGTGGCCAATTTAATTTCTCTACTTAAATTAATAAAGGCTCCTATGTCTTTGTCAGAAGCATACAATGTACTGTAGTATCCAAACAAAAA